>SNQJ01S0059593.1:51945-109449 GCA_010110895.2 Picea sitchensis | reverse complement strand
TAAAATTTTAGAAAAGTGTGATGGAAGATTTGATGAAAAAGAAAAAGATGACACCTGACTCCTGAATGAGGAAAACTCTGGCCACACATATTGACAAAGAAAGCGATCTCGAGGTCTAACTTACCCAACAAGAGAGGGAGTGGTTCTAAGAGGGAAAGAAAGCATAGTTAGAGATTGAAAATGTTGTGCAACATCTAGACCATGTTATAAAATAGATACAATAGGCTAAGGAGAATTTCAACCTTGATTCGACCGCAATCCATATCACCTCTATTAAGGAAAAGCTAGGCTTCCTAACAAAAATGAAATCACTCAGGGTGCAAGCACAACTTTCAATTGATGAGTGGCATACATTTTCCTAATATCTGCATAGACTGGCTGTTAACATTTATCAAAGTAGTTTTGAGCATCTTTCACAGCAACCAACATAGTGGCATTGGTCGACTCCTCCCTCTCCTTATCAACATAGATTTCAATTTTTCATCCCTAGTATATCAAAGTCTATCTTCTCAACTACCATTCACCACTCAGCGACACCAGAAATAGAGGTCGAGGGAGACGATACATTATGATTGGATAAAGGTGTGAGAACATTGGATATAGAAGTGAACTTCTACAAATTAAGGACAAAGGTGTCAAAACATTGTATCCATAAGTGCACCATCTAGAGTAGCCAATTGAGGAAACACATCTTTCAACATCATTAAAAAAAGCCCCAGAAATTCAACAAGTAGCAACAAAATATATAGCAAAGTGATTGGTCCAATTAATTCTTTGTCTCATAATTTTTTATAATCTCATTTCTTTGAAAATTTTGTCAATGTAATAGTCAATGTAATAGAAAGGATTTGAGGTGGGGGGAGATGTTGTTGGGGATATTCGACTCCGTCGACTAGACTCGACAGTCGACCAAGTCAAATGTGTAAGTTGGTCGACTTTCAAGTCGAGTATGTAAGTCAGATGATCACCCAGTGGGGTCAACCGACCAAGGCAGTTAAGAAGTTGCAACTACCTTGAAATTGAATATACAAGTATATATTTGTAGCCAATGTAATAGAGAAAGATGGTTGTGATATAATACAAAGTCCATATTGTTGGTCTTGTAACGACCCCGACCATTACGAACCCAACTACGTACAAAAAGTAATTTTTTATTTTCTATTTAAGGTGAAAAATATCTACATAACTCCAAGGTGTGCGATTAAATAAATCAACGAATTCACAATAACCAACATCATTTTCAAGGTACGTACCTGATCCATTAGCTAGATTAACATAATTCACTTAACAATCAAAGCGCGCCATTAATTATAAACATAAGGAACACATACAATAACATTGTGACAAGTGTACTAGTAAACTAAGGCATGACATTTATGCTTCAACTGAGTCCATAACACAAGCAATCTAAACACTTAAACATCGACATAACCAAGGTGAGAAAATCAATAGTACAGAAGTTGGCCATAAGCAACATTATTGGGAGGCATGCGCATGATCTAATATTGAATTAACATATATCAACTTCATTACCCTATACGAAAATAAATCTAGGTGCTTAGGAAATCACACAACAACATGGCTACAAGGCGCACGGGTAAAATCCCAAGCCTAACATTATGCATCATCAATGCCCATGAGCCACACATCCTATTAATAACCAATCAAGAAACAAGGGTACTTAAAGGCACTAGGTAGGCTAATCAAACTCTCCTCAAGTCAATCATTATCCCAGGTGCAAAATGATTATCAGCTAAAACCTTGAGGCGCAAGGCAAATGACAGTAATTAATTGTTGCGTAAAGGAATCTATTCCACCCTAAATCATACATTATGAAATCCATAAATGAAATAACTCTAACACCAATCCAGCTAATCATCGACACAGGGTAACAACATTCATTACCTTTAATTGTGCAAGGGTCTAAGATCCAACCGTAGTAGGAAAATCCATCAACGTGAGAAACCAATCTCAAAAAATTGTCATGTAATACATAAAATTGACATGTGCAAAAGTCTATCTCAGCATGTCTTATTTCTCATGAAGGAAATGAACGTGTGCATTCAATCAATGAACCTCTAAAACAAAGTTTAATCAATCGAAAAGTGTCCTTATTAATTAACCTTAAGATCACTATGTTGTTTCATTCCCTTCTTAAATAAAAGGGTGCTCATCCTAAATTTTCCCACAAAAGTGTATGTCAACTCAGCTAATCCTTCAGTTATCCTACTGTACTTTACAAAAGGATTCACCCACATCTGCCATCACCATTTGATCAATAAGCAGTAATGATTATGAATGTTAATGAACAATTCCCTTATACTATCTTAATATAGCGTTGGTCACCTTAATGTAAAATTAATTGAACTCAACTGCCAAATTAATAGAAAAATCAGCTTTAAATATACATGGTGTTATCACACCTCTCAACATTAATAGTTTAATTTCAATTCCTAATTAATTATAATTTAATGGAGTTAGAATTTAACTGTATTACCATTTAAAAGTGTCAATAACTAGAATTAAAATTAGGATACTGTTTAAATGGAATTAGAAATTAACCAAAATTGGAATTTAACTGGAATACCATTTATAAACTAATATTAACTGAATCAAATTTAACTGAAATATAACATTGTTCCTGCATTAAATCCTCCTTTACAATTTCAACCTAAAAATCAATTTTTAAATAAGGAAAAACAATCACTTAACTCCCGACAATCTCAGGTTTACTTGTTAAATACAAAATTCATTTAAGGTAAGGAAGCACTTCAGGGTAAAAATTTTCATCCAAACCTTCTTAGAATGACAAGGTTTACACACTTCCAAATTTTATTAAACGGTTCTATGCCAATCCCATATTAATATACATTGCCCTATGCTCTTCTACATTACACCAAAGATTAAGGCATTAACATAACTGCGATTTTGCAACAGTAAAATCTTAAAAGCAGATAATTCTACGTTAAGTCTGTGAGGATACAATGTAGGAGGGCTGCAGTGAGACAAAACCATTTAAGCGGGAGCGATGCCAGGATTGATTCATTCACAATAAAAAAATAATTCTAAAAAGAAGCGTTCCAGCTGGAAGAAGGATCTGATCCTGCACCAGTCAAATTCCACTTTACCCTACTGCTCCTTAGTAATGGCGGGCATTGTTTTTTAGCTACAAAATGATTGAAATTAATTCTCATCCCCAAGGAGAGCTGTCGATTTCTTTGGCTACTGAGACATCAACATTTTAGGCCATAAATTAGGGAACCAGAATCAATAATAATGCTCCCTGAATTTATCATCAACTAAATCTTTACCTAGAAAAAGACATCCCAACCACATGTTATATCCCATCACTGGGAAGAAGAAGTAAATAAAATGAAGAGAACAATTCGCGTCGAGAAGGAAGGAAGGTCGTGCAAGTCCTTCGTTACAAGAATCCCAACCCAACACAAGTGTTTTTATCACCAAAATACCTCTTTCAAAGTCAGGACCATGAATATTTAGTTACGATTCAATGATTTGGTGGATCTTAATCAAACACAAATGGTTTACCATCCTAGGCCAACTCAACACATAGGAAGTAAGAAAATGCTAATATCAACAATACAGAGAGCAAAGAATACATGAAACTGCAAAATACTTAACTCTAACGTATCCAGTCTCAGTAGCATCTACTAAAAGGACCTGAAAGTACAAGTCAGGACCGAAAATATTTGATTTTGGTTCAAGATTCAGTAGGCTTTAACCCAACACAACAACATAATGGGGATCACCCGTCAGGAATCAGAAATCTAGGATACGAGAAGGAAAGCAATGAAAATGGTGGTATGCAGTAGGCGGGCAACAAGAGTCACAAAAGTGGACTCATTATGGGATTCCCGAGATCACTCGAACACGAGAATACAAAATTTGGTCATCCCACCAAGAAGAAATCATCACAGTAATCCACTACAAAACGCCTCCCCACGAAATTCATCGACACTGGTCTAGATTTGTGCTAGCGTGAATTCCTTTCATGAATTTCTACTAACGCAAGGACAGGGGTGAGAAACAATGGTTTGGATAAAAGTTTAAAGGATAAAGTAAAAATTTTGATTAAGAAGAAATTTTCCCAAGGAAGTGATCATTCGCTACCATGCCATTAGAAGAAATTACAAGAATACAACGAACAAATGGTCATGGGTGAATCAAGGAAATAGATCAACTCTCTACCCCAAAAGGGTAAAGAAACAGTTGAAAGAGGCATTGAAAATTAAGGGCAATGATCATATTGATTTATGTACCTACTTCAACCATCTATCATTCACTTAATTTTGTTTTCTATTTAAGACTATAAATGCAGGTCAAGGCAATGACCACCATTAAATTGCATCGAGGCAAGGGAACTAAAAGTAGGGGATCAATAATGCCTAGCGATCCCAAGGGAATCTCAACCAGTAGCCAGAAAAACAAGATTCGAGGGTTGCACAGAAGGAAGGAGAGCTAACACATTTTTTCCAGTGACTTAGTTGAGGGGTTTAAGTGGCATCAAGCACCGACTCCTATAATTACACATAATATTATCAAGGAATTTTCGATTCGAATTTAGATTTTAGCACAGTTGTAACAGAGCACAAATATATCTATTACAATTTAAAATCATAGTAACAATTGTGACAATACTTCTAGAGAGTGCATAGAGAAATATTTAACAAAATTCACAACTCAATAAGATTATCGTAATGGTTGAGACAATACTTCCAGAGAGTACATACAAAAAAATTTAACAAAAATTCACAACTTAATAAGATTATTGTAACCGTTGGATGGACTTGTTGATGTTCTTCGGCTATTGGCGATCCTCCTTCCTCCCTCTTTATAATCGATGAGACCTCACTAGTACCTCCCAGCCAATGCTCGGGGTACTCTTCTTCTCCCTGAGCCCCTCGAGCCGCAAAGGGGCCACACACACAAAAACTAGAGAAAAATATAGCTCTCAGCTTGCCTCGCAAGGTCGAGCTACCACTCCCTATCGAGCTGGGCATCCTAACTCCCACAAGAAAAATCAATTAAGAAAATATTGTCAACATAACCTTACGCCTACCATTCGTGATCCATTCTCCTTCTCCGCCATTTCTTTTATAGAGTTATCTTAGTGACTAGTTTCCCAAATGCACATTAATTTCTTTTTATTAAATTTTTAATAGGAATATTCTTCCACGTACACTTGTCACATGATCCCTTAGTTGCGCCACAAATTTATTTAATTAATTAATTTAATTTTCCTATTTCCCTCACCCACCTAAAGGTGTTCCTAAAAACGCTCCTCGATGTCCCTTTATTCCCTTACATTCTCTTAAAGAATGACGCATTTCTTACAACTTAGTTGAGTTCAAAATTAGAAATTTCTCTAGATCAGATTCCCTTCTATGTTCCACATTCCTTTTGTATTCAAGTTTCCCCTTTTTGTGTAATTTCAAAATTAGCAAGTTTTGCACATAAACACAATTAATCTTTTTAAATAATTTAATCCTCCATTAATTTTTAAACTTAATTTTTACCCCCACTTATCTTCATCCCCCCTTTATTAATTGCTTAATTAATTTTTCATTCTCATGTCCTATTTAGACCTAGGCTTAGCAAAAAAAAATTAAGGGAAATTTTATAATTTTTAAACTTTACTCATGCAACAATTATCTTAAGGCTAAGCAAATCAAAATTAGATGTTGTTTTATAAGTACCTAGGTTCATTGACTCACCAGTGTTAACAACTGTGACATGCCCTTCAAGATGCACTACGTGCTCCAAGGGTGCCACTCGCCTGTTGACTTATTTTGGTAGACGTCAAACCCCTGGAGTCAATACTCCGTCAGGTGACCTTGTGGGATACTAAGGGCCTCTAAGGAATAAGGACCCTGCCTTATCGCACTCCCCTTAGACTCATCATGAATGATTTCCACAGTCCTCCCTCAAGGCATCGTAGATCTCTCAAATTAGGTAATCGTTAACATATAGTTCAAACCACGACATGAGAGCTAGTAGGTTGTGATAGGCTTGTCGCCACACCTCTCCCTCAATATCCCTGGTTGTCATGTATGCCCCTTTACTCCAAATGTGAGTCTGATTAGAAAGCTATCGTTAACCTGCATCCATCAATGAAACATGCCAGCGATCCAAAATCAACATCATAGTTTACCAGTCATATGTCACATATGCAATAATAAAAACACTCAAACCATAAACAGTCCACTCCCTGACATGATCCAGATTCCAAGGAGGTCCATCAATGCCATCGGCATCCTCAATCAGTCTAGAGTCCTTCACACTCAAGAGAACCTAGTCAATATCGCCTGTTGATACAAATATAATCAAATAACATATCATCCTATCCACAATCATCATCATAATCCATAAGTGAAGCAGTCGATCATATAAGGAATCGGATCACTTGCATGCAAGTGTCCTCAAGGAAAATTCATATCATAAGTGCACGCAAGAGAGGGATGTTACATACACCCCCTCTTGTTTTAAACTTTGTCCCGAAGTTTCTTGGTATACAAGTGCATAAATAAAGTGTCTGACAATATCTAAATGTCTAACTATCAACAAAAAGGAAATTGGTGATGCATATGATATGTGTCCTCCCAGGTAGCTAAGTGAGGACTATATTTTTCCTACCTTGACCTGATCGATAGTTCGTCGTCATAGCTATTGAATGAGATGGTCCAGAAAACATATTGGCTCCGTCATGAGCACACCCTTGCCCAACATCTACCAAGAAATCAAGTTAATCACATGCGTAGGATCACTGACCTAAAGTTGCACATAGATACAAGATAAAAATTGTGCATATGCCTCAAATATTGAGGCATGACTAGCCATTAGGCCCTTCATAAATATGGTCACATGATGTGCATCAATAAAACCCTTCTATCGATCCTACGCTTGTTCCATCCCCTTTCGTATCGTTTGTGATTGTCCTTTCAATTCTTGGATCGCTTCTGGTCCTATCGGGACCCCATCCTTGATTCGATCCCAACTCAATGGCGTCTGACACGGTCTCCCACAAAGAAACTCAAATGGCGCCATCTTACTAGTGCTTTGATGGTTCTTGTTGCATGCAAACTTGGCCAATGACCAAAAATATTCCCAATGTTTCTGTTAGACCAACACACCCATACGCAACACAAACTTCCCAAATTGGTTCGTTCCTTTGGTTAGCCCATTTATCTCAAAGACATGTTGTACTAAAGTTCAATGGTGTTCCCAAGACCTCTTAGGAAACTCATCCAAAATTGTCTTGCAAACACTGAATCTCTTATCAGATACAATTCCTTTGGTACATATGATGGTCTCAATATATTGTTGATATAAACTCTAGCTATAAATGGTGCCTGATGCATCGTACGCACAGGGACAAAATGTGAACTCTTCGTCAGAGTGTCAACTGTCATGACAATCGAGTCGTTCCTCCTTGTTGTTAATGACAATCCCAACAATAAAGTCCCTCGAAGTGACTTCCCATTTCAATTCCAGAAAAGTGTGCGACTGTACTAATTCTGTCGGATGTCTACATTCATCCTTCACTTGCTAAACTTCTAGAAATCTCTCCATGTAGTTGATGAGGAACGCCTTTATCACTTCCAGATGAACAAGGGATTAAGGTCGATCCTCATCTTCATGACTCATGGATGAGCCATGTACACTTCTTTATGAGCTTCACATAAGATCAAAACTTCTCATTTTGTCATTGGGCTGTAAGTAAATCCAGTTATTATGTCTCAAGGATCTGTCATTTTCCACAGTATATCCCTCAACTTGGTACCATCGTGGTGTCTTTAATGAAAAATTCCTTACCCTCTTTATACCATTCAACGTTGTGTTGTAGTTATAATCTTTTCACATAGATTCGTTTGAAGAAGTATCACTGAAAATATGTGTGGTATCCGACTCAACGCATCTACCACTCTATTCATTGTTCCTTTTTAAGTAGGATATCTCATAATCACACTCAATAATCAGTTTTGACCAACACCCTTTCCGCACGTTCAAGTCATTTTACATAAAAAGGTGTTGTAAACCAAAATGGTCCATTTTAGTTTGAATTTTCACCCAATCAGGTAGTGTCTCCACACTCTCAGGGCATACACGATGGCTAACAACTCCAAATCGTGTGTCGTGTAGTTCTTCTCATGCTTCCTTAACTTACTCGAGATGTAAGATATCACTCAACCATCTTGCCTCAAGACTCTGTCTAAGCCTCCCTTGGATGCATCAGTGCATATGAAGAAGCCCTCATCCACACCAGGGAATTTTAGTATTGGCGTGGTCGTCAACAACTCCTTGAGCCTTCGAAATGCTTCCACGGATTTCCTGATCCACACAAAAATTATTGTTCTTCTTCTTCAATTATGTAATCAGATATGCTATCTTTGAATAACCCTCAATGAACTGTCAACAATATCCTGCTAAAACCATGAAGCTACGCACTTCTAAGACATTTTTCAGTGTATACCACTCCAAAATATCCTTAACCTTCGCTGGATCCACAACGATGCCTTCGTCGGAGATAAGATTCCCTAAGAAGTGAATCCTTGATAGCCTTGCGACCGCTTCTCATAATTTGTTCTCTCGCAACACTGTAGTCCCAAGCACAAAAGTTCATCTTGATCTTCCGTCATTCAAGAAAATATCAAAATGTCATCAAGGAGTACTCGACAGTAGTCAAGTAGAGTCTCCATGACCTGTACTTCTTCCCTATGAAATTAAGAGGAGCACTCCAAGGCGACACACTTGGATGTATAAGTCCTAGGTCCAGTAAGTCCTTCAGTTGCGCTTTCAAATCCTGTAACTTGGGGGGTCGACATCCGATAAGGATTTCTTGCCATCAGTTCAGTTATAGGTTTTAGGTCGATGGTAAATTCCAATTCCCTTTCCGAGGAAAACCCTGGTAACTCCTAAGGGAAGACATCCACAAACTCTAGTACTACCAGAAGGTTTTACAGTCCTTCCACCATGCCCTTTTCGTTTAATGCAAGGGTCGCATACAACTTGCATCCCTTGTGCATGCTCTTCCATAGTTGTAGGGAAGAGATGAACCTTACGGAAACTGTCTGGTTCCTACCTAGAATCACGCATCTTTGTCCCTCATCATCAACCAAACTCAATCATTTTGTATTACAGTTGAGTATCGCCTCATGTGATTCCAACCAGTCCATATCGATCATGACATCATAAGATCCTAATATTGTGACATAGGTCAGACTTAGTTACAATATCCCTAGGTGAAAGCGACAGTTGATACCCCTTCCTCCAACCATCTGGTTGGTGCCCAAAGCCACATCAACGAATCTAAACTCATCATGTCGAATCCCCTTACCTAAATCCCTTGAACGTGGTACTAGAATTAGAGCTCTTCATAGCACCGGGGTATTAAAAATACTAAAATTTTGTTTAGCGATGGAACTTGACGCATAGAGCACAATGGACTAGTGCTCGACCTGGAAATTATTACTGCGGTTATGAATCCTATGGGACTTGCCCATATCCTCCATGACAGTGTGTCCTGTTGACTCGGTCTCTCTAGCCCTTTCAATGGGACAATCATGCTGGTAAGGTGACTCTCCACATGTCCATCGCCCACCTCCGGTCCAGTACTCCTGGCCCCAGAATATAAGTTGTTGGCCCACAAGCCTAAGATATTGGTCTGTTCTACTGACAAGCCTAAATGATGGCTGCTAGCAATGTTGCCGCGGATGTGGTGGTCCCTTGTAGGGAGCCCTCTGTTGAGGAACCTATCGTTAAGGTGTCGTGAACAAGGTTCCTATAGACGTATCTCGATACCAAGATGTCTTATATGGCCAATGTTTGATGTTGTTGCACACTAGATGTTGTCAGTCGAGATGGTCTTGTACGAGTCCTGCCCAGACTCCCATGGTCAAATATTCCTTATCTAAAAGGCCTACTGGACTGCATCGTGCAATGTCCGAGGAATTTAGATCATCACCTTCTCACAAAAAATGGAGTTAAGGCTGGTCACAAACTTGTTGATCTCCATCTTCTTCATGTTCAAATGCGGGGCATACCGAAGTAACTCCATAAATCTCGTCTCATAATCCAACACCATGCGACCACCCTGTTGTAAGGCGCTAAACTCATTGAGCTAGTTCTCAATGAATTCCTTTGACAATTAATTCTCCCGGAATCGTTCCTTGAACCGTTCCCCTAACATGGCTTCGATGACCATGTTTAACTGAGGTAGGAGCGTCTTCCTCCATAAAAGAGCGCTCCCCTTTAGCTGAAGACCACTTGTGCAAACCTTCATGCTGGAGGTCGAAATTGCAAAGCATGAAGCACATCATCTTGCTCTCTAGCCATTCCTCAGTGGCTGAGCCATCTGTGGAACTTGTGAACGCGAGAAATTTAATACTCTAGAGTTCCCTATGAATTCTACCAACACTGGATGGGGCGCGTTGTGGACCCTTGAGGGTAGGGTGCCCTGGCCTTATCTCAATACAAATAGTTAGTCAAGGCCTCTAAAATTTCCCTGCACGGACCTTTTCAAGCCCAACTCATCCCATGTGACAACCCACTCAAGATCAAGACATGTTCTTCTCCTTATGGGTTGGACCCCTCTGGCGCGGGTGCTACTGGAGGCATCGTGCCTCCTCCCTTGGTATTACGTCATGAATTTCTGCGGCATCCTCTAGTCGTTATTACCGCATGGACAGGTTAATAATTCAATTAGCATTGAGTATTAATCAAGGGATTAATTCAGTGGAAGGCATGACAATCCATAGTTATAGGGTTGAGCCCGCTCTGATACCATATGTAACGACCCCGACCGTTATGACTCCAATGATGTACAACAAGTATTTTTTTTTCTTTTTAAGGCCTAAAATATCTACTTAACTTCAAGGTGTGCAATAAATTCAATCAGCGAATTCACAATAACCAACATCATTTTCAAGGTACACACCTAATCCATTAGCTAGATTAACATAATTCACTTAACAATCAAAGCGTTCCATTAATTCTAAACATAAGGAACCCATACAGTAACATTATGACAATCGTGCTTGTAAACTAAGGCATGACATTTATTCTTCAACTCAGTCCATAACGTAAGCAGTCTAAACACTTAAACATCGACATAACCAAGGTGTGAAAACCACCAGTACTGAAGTCCACCATACACAACAATATTTAAAGGCACATGCATGATCTAATATTGAATTAAAATATATCAACTTCATTCCCCTGCATGCAAATAAATCTAAGCGCTTAGGAAATCACACAACAACATGGTTACAAGGCACGCGGGTAAAATCCCAAGCGCAACAATACGCGTCATCAATGCCCATGAGCCACACATCCTATTAATAACCAATAAAAAAACAAGGGTACTTAAAGGCACTAGGTAGTCTAATCACAATCTCCTCAAGTCAATCATTATCCTAGGTGCAAAATGATTATCAGCTAAAACATTAAGGCGCAAGCTAAACGACTGTAATTAATTGTTGCATAAAAGAATCTATTCCAGCCTAAATCATGCATTACAAAATCCATAAATGAAAGAACTCTAACACCAATCCATCTAATCATCGACACAGGGTAATGAAATTCATTATCTTTAATTGCACAAGGGTCTAAGATCCAACTGTGGTAGGAAAATCCATCAGCGCGAGAAGCCAATCTCCAAAAATCGTCATGTAATACATACAATTGACGTGCGCAAAAGTCTATCTCAACATGTCCTATTTCTTATGAAGGAAACAAATGCACACATTCAATCAATGAACCTCTAAAACAAATTAGAATCAATCAACAAGTGTCCTTATTAATTTAGCTTAAGATCACTATGTTGTTTCATTCCCTTCTTAAATAAAAGGGTGCTCATCCTAAATTTTCCCACAAAATTGTATGTAAACTTAGCTAATCCTTCAATTATCCTATCGTACTTTACCCAAGGATTCACTCACATATTCCATCACCATTTGATGAATAAGCAGTAATGATTATGAAGGCCAATGAACCATTCCCTTATACTATATTAATATAATGTTGGTTACCTTAATGTCAAATTAATTGAACTCAGCTACCAATTAATAAAAATTTCACCTTTAAATATACATGGTGTTATCACACCTCTCAACATCAATAGTTTAATTTTAATTCCTAATTAATTAGAATTTAATGAAGTTAGAATTTAACTGTATTACCATTTAAAAGTGCCATTAACTGAAATTAAAATTAGGATACTATTTAACTGGAATTAGAAATTAACCAGAATAGGAATTTAACTGGAATACCATTTATAAACTAATATTAACTGAATCAAATTTAACTGAAATATAAAATTCTTCCTGCATTAAATTCTCCTTTACAATTTCATCCTAAAAAACAATTTTTAAAGAAGGAAAAACCGTCACTTAACTCCCCACAATATCAGGTTTACAAGTCAGGACCGCAAATATTTGATTACGGTTCAATATTTAGTAGGCTTTAATCAACACAACAACAAAACAGGGATCACTCATTGGGATTTAGAATTCCAAGATACGAGTGGGAAAGCAACAAAAATGGTGGTATGCAGTAGGCAAGCAATGAGAGGCACAAAAGCAGACTCATTATGGGAGTCTTGAGATCATGTGAACTCGAGAAAACAAAGTTTGGCCATCCCTTGAGGAAGAAATCATCCCAGCAATCCACTAGAGAACCCCTACCCACGAAAGTCGTTGACACCGGTTTGGAATGGCGCTAGCACAAATTCCTTCCAGGAATTTCAACTAACGTGAGGGTAGGGGTGAACAACAATGGTTTCGGTAAACGTTTAAAGGATAAAGTAAAAATTTGGATCAAGCTGAAATGTTCCCAAGGAAACGATAATTCTCTACCATGCCATTAAAATAAATTAC
This sequence comes from Picea sitchensis, assembly GCA_010110895.2. Classification (NCBI taxonomy): domain Eukaryota; kingdom Viridiplantae; phylum Streptophyta; class Pinopsida; order Pinales; family Pinaceae; genus Picea; species Picea sitchensis. The sequence continues at coordinate 96,556 of SNQJ01S0059593.1, read as the reverse complement.
AAGAATACAATGCCCAAATGGTCGTGGGTGAATCAAGGAAATAGATCATCTCTCTGCCCCAAAAGGGTTAAAAAAACATTGAAAAAGGCATTGATAATTAAGGGAAACAATCAGATTGATTTATGTACCTACGCCGACCATCTATCATTCACTTAAAAATTTATTCTAATTAATATTGTAAACACAGGTGAAGGCAGCGACCACCATTAACTTGCATCGAGACAAGGGAACTAAAAGCAAGGGATCAGTAATGTCTAGCAATCCCAAGGGAATTTCAGCTAGTAGCCAGAAAAACAAGATTCAAGGGTTGCACAAAAGGAAGGAGAGCTAACACAATTTTTCCAATGACTTAGTTGACGAGTTTAAGTGGCATCAAGCAACGACTCCTTTAATTAAACATAATATCATCAAGGAATTTTCGATTCGAATTTCGATTTTAGCACAGTTGTAACAAAGTACAAATACATCTGTTACAATTTAAAATCACTGTAACCATTGCGAAAATACTTATAGAGAGTACATACAAAAATAATTAACAAAATTCACAACTTAATAAGATTATCGTCACCGTTGCGACAATAGTTCTAGAGAGTACATACATAAATTTTTAACAGAAAATCACAACTTAATACTGCAACCGTTGGGTGGTCTTGTTGATGTTCTTCGATTGTTGGCGATCCTCCTTGCTCCCACTTGCTAATCGCTGACACCACACTGGTACCTCCCCTTCAACACCAGGGGTACTCTTCTTTCCCCTGAGCCCCTCAAGCGACAAAGGGGCCCCACACACAAAAAACAAATAAAAATCTATCTCCCAGCTCGCCCCGGAAGGTCAAGCTACCACTCCCTATCTAGTTGGGCATCCCAACTCCCACAAGAAAAACCAGTCAAGAAAAATATCGGCAATGTAACCTTATGCCTACCAGTTGTGATCCATTCTCCTCTGCATTTTCTTTTATAGAGTTCTCTTAGTGACTAGTTTCCCAAATGCACATTAATTTATTTTTATTAAAGTTTTAATAGGAATATTATCCCCCATACACTTGTCACCCGATCCCTTAGTTGCACCACAAATTTATTTAATTAATCATAAATTTTTAACAGAAAATCACAACTTAATACTGCAACCGTTGGGTGGTCTTGTTGATGTTCTTCGATTGTTGGCGATCCTCCTCACTCCCACTTGCTAATCAATGACACCACACTGTACCTCCCCTTCAACACCAGGTACTCTCTTCTTCCCCCCGAGCCCCTCAAGCCACAAAGGCCCCACACACAAAAACAAATAAAATCTATCTCCCAAATTTCCTAAGGTCAAGCTACCAATTCTATCTAGTTAGTTAATCCCAACCCACAAGAAAACCAAATAAGAGTAACATCTAAGTAATGTAACCTTATGCCTTACCAAATTAGATCCATTCTCCTCCGTGATTTTCTTTATAGAGTTCTCTTAGTGACTAGTTTCCCAAATGCACATTAATTTATTTTATTGCGCTCTTTAATAGGAATATTATCCCCATACACCTTGTCAACTGATCCCTTATTGCAACTACACAAATTTATTTTAATTAATTAATTTAATTTGCCTATATCCCTCACCCACATAAAGGTGTTCCTAAAAACGCTCCTCGATGTCCCTTTATTCTCTTACATTCTCTTAAAGACTGTCACTTTTCTTACAACTTAGTTGAGTTCGAAATTAGAAATTTTTCTAGACCAGATTCTCTTCTATGTTTCACATTCTTATTGTATTCAAGTTTCCCCTTTTTGTCTAATTTCGAAATTAGCAAGTTTTGCACATAAACACACTTAATCTTTTTAAATAATTTAATCCTCCATTAATTTTTAAACTTTTTTTTAACCCCAAGTTTTCTTCATCCCCCCTTTATTAATTGCTTAATTAATTTTTCGTTCTCATGTCCTATTTAAACCTAGGCTTAAATTCAACTAGGCTTATAAAATTTGTTTTTAAGGGAAATTTTATAATTTTTAAACTTTAATCATGCAACAATTATCTTAAGGCTAACTAGATCAAAACAAGATTTTGTTTTCTAGGTACCTAGGTTCATTAACTCACCAATTTTAACAACTGTGACATGCCCTTCAAGACACACTACATGCTCCAAGGGTGCCACTCGCCTTCACTCATGTTTCATTTATGTGACGTGCCCTTCAAGACGCACTACGTGCTCCAAGGGTGCCACTCGCCTTTTGACTGATTTTGGTAGACGTCAAACCCCGGGAGTCAATACTCCGTAAGGTGACCTTGTGGGTGACTAAGGGCCTTTAAGGAATAATGACCATGCCTTATTGTGCGCCCCTTAGACTCATCATGAGCGACTATCATGGTCTTCCCTCACGACATCATAGATCTCTCAAACTAGGTAATCGTTAACATACAGTTCGAGCCACGATGAGAGTGCTAGTAGGCTATAGCAAGGTTGTTGCCACACCTCTCCCTCAATATCTTTGGTTGTCATGCATGACCCGTTTACTCCAAATGTGAGTCTGATTAGCAAGTTATCGCCAGCTTGCATCCATCAATGAAACATGTCAGCGATCCAAAATCAACATCATAGTTTACCAATCATATGTCACATATGAAATAACAAAAACACTCAAACCATAAATAATCCACTCCCTGACTCGATCCGGAGTTCAAGGACGTCCATCGATGTCATCACCATCCTCAATCAGTACATAGTCCTGCACACTCAGGAGAAACCATTCAATAGCACCCATCGATACAAATATAATCAAATAACATATCACCCTATCCAAAATAATCATCATAATCCATAAGTGAAACAATCAATCATATAAGGAACCAGATCAGTTGCACACAAGTGTCCTCAAGGAAAGGTCATAGCAGAAGTGCACGCAAGAGCGGGATGTTACATATCTCTCCATTACTTGTGTATTCTTCTACTTTGTCTATGTGTGTGCTTGTATATTAGTTCATTGTGATTTATTTTTCCGTGTGAAGAACAAATGGTAACATCTACATACAATTCCCTAGATTACAACACTTATCAATAAAAACAATAAGTTTACAAACTAAAGTTCTTTAGCTAAAATGTGGTCTTCCATCTTTGCCCCATTTCCTAACAAATCAACTCTCCTTTGAGATTCCAAATGTCTTAATTTTTTCAACAAACTTATTTAATTTTTTTTTCAACAAACATATATAATTTCATATTGAAATAATATATACACATTTTACTTTCACATTAATAGTTTTGGTGAGAGAATAAGAAACTCTTTCCTACTCAAATTCCCATTAACAATTTTGGTGAGAGAATAGGGAATTCGTTCCTTCTCAAATTCCTATAAACTTATTGTTTATGGGGCTCCTCTTCAAATATTTTCATCAAATGTTTCACTCATAACCCTCATATTTATGTTGATGGGGCTCCTCTCCAAATATTATTAATCAAATGTTTCCACTCATAACCCTATAATTCCTATTGATGATTCCTATCGATGGTCTCCTCTCATGATATAATTATATTCAATCTTTAGTATTCAACTTTAAGTTTTCTTTATATCTTTTATTCAAAAAAATTACAAGCTTCCTTGTTTTTCATCTATCTTTTAATCCAAAAAAATTCTTTTTTTTTTAAATTATGGTTCATAAAATGTGTATGTATATATAATTAAAAAACAAATTCCTTATTTTTAAAAAGAAATATAATAATTTTTTGTTGTTATTCATTATCCCCAATAATGAGTCTCATGATAGGGATAATGAGACTCGTGATAGAAATTGCATTGAAGTTCTAATATTCAATGTTGAGTATTCATCTATTTTCTAATGAAAACCTGTTTTTTATGTTGAATTACAAATCATGTTTACCTAATGATATTCAACTTTTGAATCTTCAACTATCATTTATTGGAAAATTGTGTCTTCTTATTACATTACAAATTAGCTTCGTTTGATTACAATTATTTAGGAGAGTAATTTTCTTTTAAAAGTGACTCACCCCCCAAAAAAGTATGTGAGTGGAGTTTTTGAAATGGAGAATGCACGGGAACCAAGAGACGAACTAGAACAACAATGGCGGAAACTACTAAGGTTTTTTCCAGTGGACTTAAGATTGGGTTTAGATAGCCTAAACCTTCTATGTTTTTTTGGTCATTGAGCCCTCTCTAATGGGTTTTTCTTTAGTTATTTTCCATGTTTATAGAAGAGGTTTTTTTCTAGCTGCCATCCTTTACACTTCGAAACTATTGTGTAGTGTTTTTCTCCCTGGATTTAACTTTGGTTTCTCTTCTTTTTAGCGGAATTTTTACTTAGGCTGACATCCATGGCACTCCTTTACATGGGTGATTATTCATTAACTCGCATGTGTTGGGCCTATGGATTGAGATTTTATTGTTTATCTTTTATCGATCCCATTAACTATTTTTTATCCTTTGCACCGATGGAGCTAGAAGACTGGGTCATATTTCCTCTCTAGGAAACTGAACCGACTCCTGCTCTCGGTTGGTGTTTTAGTGGAGGAAACATGGCTAAAAATAACATAAGTTTTGTTTATACTCATGCAACAGAGTTATTGAACATCGACGATGATTTGGGGTGGCAATATGAGGGCTTCCTCATGAAGATAGATGAACTATGTCGGGGCCAGACACAATCATTACCATTAAATTGTTATGTGGCGTTCAGGTTAGCTGATAGGACTACTGCATTGACAACTTTTTTGTCTCCTTCTACTAGACTTGACACTACTTCCACTAGTCGTTTTATCGAGAAAAATATCCCCTATTACCCATCTGAGGCAGGGTTAGAGAAGTCAATTGATACTCCACCGCAGTAGTTCTTAGGTGATGGTTTTACACAGAATCGGGAAGGTTTCTACAAGACATCTGCTCCAACAGTAAAGAGGGATTCTGCTCTTATTACTGAATTGAGTTCTAGGAAGGAATTTACTAATAAAAAGGGAGTTTACCCAAGCAATTCTACACAACCAACTGAACTTAGAAGGAAAAAATCTTGGAATCCGAACATAAAGGTGTGAAAGATGGTACTTGGAGTTGACGTGGACCTAGAAGAGGAAACAAGGCTAGCTCTCTGTGGAGTGGTGGGTAGGTTAGTGTATCCTTACCTTTGCAAGGGTAGCTTCTTGAAATGGCTAGAACACCGCTGGAAAACCTTTCTGGGTTATAGCCCATAAATTTTCCACTTATCAAAAGGGTGGATCGATTTCGTTGGTAGATCCCCTGAGGATGATACCAGACTTTTGGACTCGAATTGGCTATTGGGGGGGTGTAGTCTACTACTTAAGCATTAGAGAGTGGATTTTGACCCGGAAATGGAACACTTCCAGTTCCGTCATCTATGGGTACTTCTACCTGGCCTCCCGATTCATCTATTTAATCATGGGGCACTGAAATCTATTGGAAACTCTCTAGGGAGGTTTCTTGCAGTGGACCCGGAAGCTTTGACAGATTCTTTGAGGAAGGTGGCCAGGGTTTTAACAAAAATGGACTTACATGGTGGAATTTCAGAGGTAATAGATATTAAATGGTGTGGTCGTCATTTGAGACAAAAATTGGACTACTTGGGGCTACCATTTTGCTGCAGTCGCTGCAAGGGTACTGGTCATTTACGCTGGGAATGAACGAGAGCACCACTGGAGGAGGAATCTGAGGAGTCACTATTACAAAGGTACCCTCCAGAGTACATGACTGATTATGATTCTTTGGATTGTGAAGGCACCGACTTCGTCTCGGATTCAACTTGTTTGGAGGAGGACTTTGACACCACACTTACTGGTAAGTTGAAACGACATTGCCCTAGTTTTTTTTCATCACTTTCAATTTGGAAAAAAGAATCTTTAGATAATTCTTCTTGGTTGCGGTCAACTACCTCTGGTGTCTCGAGGCCAGCAACTGAGGAGGGTAATATTTTAGTTGACCCTTTTTTTATTATTGAGAGTTTGACAAGGCCTAACACATTGAACTTAGTTGGGACTGAGGTAACAGTTAATGATTTTGAGGTTGCCACTAAGCCCCCCACACTGGAATCCCGACCCATGACTAAGAATTTGACTGTCAACATCGAATCTCGTTTGGATGAAAAACCATTAAATGGATCATGCTCTCGAATTCTATCGGGTTATGGTGAACTGGAGTTGGATGAACCTACTCTTAGTGATGTCCTCGACTCACTCATTCCTTTTGTCAGGGGAAATAAAAATATTACAAAGTTACCTATCTATAAAGGGAAATCGGTGGTAGGATCTGGACAGGATTCTGAAGGAACTTCTTCCCATGTTAAATATGGGGAGGGGAAAGAATTTTCTTGGTCGAGGGGGGTGGGGATAGATTTTTCCCCATTAAAAACTAGAAGTTCCGGGAAAAAACTGGCTTCCCATATTCAGGATAAAAATGATTTCTCTTCCTCTCCCATAGATGGAGGGTCTCTTAGAGAAGTGAAATCCCAGGCACATGAAAAATAATGTTACTATTATCTTTGAATATCAGAGGGATAGGAAGCACCCTAAAAAAGGCCTCGGTTAGAAGATTGTTGGATCAAACTCGCACATAAATCAGTTTTTTTTAGGAAACGTTGGTTTCAACACAAATTTCCAGAGATTTCATGCATGCCCTTAGACCCTCATGGGTGACATTTGCGGTCAATTCTTTGGGTACTTCCAGGGGATTATTGGTCTTTTGGGATCCTTTTATTTTCGATCTAGTGCCTTTTCTTACGATTGGTGGCATATTGTTAATAGGTACAAGCATAAAGGACAACCGGGAGTTAGCTTTCTTGAATGCTTATGGTCCATGTATGGAACATATAAAATTCTGAAAGTTGATTGTCAAAAGTGGTTTACTGGATATCAAGAATTTTATTATTGTTGGTGACCTAAATTTTGATAGCAGCTCGGAGGAAGTTTGGGGGGGTACTCCAGGAAAACTACTTTTGATGATTTTTACAAAGATCTTTTTGGGGATAGAAGGATGACAGATGTGAAGCCAACAAAGTTGGTCCCGACATGGAGAAATGACGGGATGGGGGTGGAGCGGTGGCAAGAAGGTTAGACAAGTGTATAGTCGCAAAAGACTTGTTATTAGAGGTGGGGGTTTATCGATCATGGGTTGAATATCCTTTCATCTCAGACCATGCGCCTATTATCTTACAGCTAGAAGCCTCTCCGAATAAAAAATCCATTTCTTTCAAATTTAATGCTCACTATCTAACAGATTCAGAATTTGGGAACTTGGTTCGCGCAACTTGGAATGATCATATTTTCTTGACAAGATTTGGGTTCCAAAACAGACTCGTTTGGAAGTTAAATATTTTAAAAGGAAAAACAAAACCTTGGTTTAGAAAGAAAGAGGAAAAGAACTTCGAAAAACTTAAAGAATTAGAAGCTAGTATCAAGTCTTCTATCACTATCTTGAATGAAGATACTACAAATCTGGAAGAAGGAAGGATCCTACGACAAAAAGAACTGGAAAAAAACGTGATCCTTAGAGGTATAGAAGAATATTGGAGGTTACGCAACAGAGATATTTGGCTGTCGAGTGGAAACAATAACACAAAATTATTTCATAACTTTGCAAATTTCAATAGAGTTAGAAAACACATTTGGGAAATTACGAATAATGAAGGGTCAAAATTTACAGAGCTGGTAGCTATAAAAAAGGCAGCCTTTGATCATTTCAAATGCTTCTACAAGGAACAAGAGACACCAAACATAGCTGATAAAGTCAAGATTGTAGGTATTTTCCCAAAGATCTTTAAGGAGGAGGACTCAATTAGCCTCGCACAACTGGTTACTAGGAGGAATTAAAATCGGTTCTATTCAAGTTCAAAAAAGCCAAGAGCCCAGGCCCGGATGGATGGACCTCTGAATTTTTCACTCATTTCTTTGATGTTGTGGGCTAGGATCTTCTTGATATGGTGGAAGAAACAAGAATATTGGGATCGGTGGGGGGAAACCTAAATTCAACCTTCTTGGCATTAATTCTGAAGGCACAAAATCCCAATAACTTTGATGATTCCCGACCGATTTCTTTATGTAATTTATGTTATAAATTAATTTCCAAGATTATATCCAATCGGATCAAACCCTACCTATCAAGCACTCTCTATGAAAAAAAGTTTGTCTTTCTCCATGGGAGGAGAATCTAAGAAGCTATCGTAACAGTACATGAAAGTTTACACAGTATTAAAAAAAAAAAATTAAGTGCACTGGTATTAAAACTGGATTTAAGGAAGGCCTATGACTGTGTAGATTGGGAATTTCTAAGACTCATTCTTATTTCAATGGGAGGTGGAACTCAACTGACAAACTGGATAATGGCTTGTGTTTCTTCACCTACCTTTGTTGTTTTAATTAATGGAGAAGAAACATATTTATTTAAAAATGGTAAGGGGTTGTGACAAGGATGTCGTTTGTCGCCCCTATTATTTATCCTCATTATGGAAGGGCTCAATCTACTATTGAAATATGCTCAGGGAGAAGGTAAAATCTCAAGTATAAAAGTTTCTAGTCTTTATAAGATTCTGCATGTTTTATTTGTCGATGATATTATTATCTTGACGAGGGTGGACTTAAAGGAGTGGTGGGAAATAGAAAAAATCATTTGTTTTTTCTGCAAAGCATCTAGACTAATGGTTAACCAGTCCAAATCTACAGTTCTTCATGCAGGAATGCCGAGTAATGATCTTACTCCCTACAAAAATCTCCTCCCCTATTATTTTATAAAGCTAAAGATTGGGACTGGCTCCTAACCAAAGTTATGAAGAGGATAGAGGTATGGTGCAATAGATGGCTTTAATTGTGGGGTAGATATACTCTGCTGAAATCAAGTTTAGAAGGTCAGCCAATGTATTGGATGTCAATGGAAGCCATTCCTCGATTCGTTTTAAATCAAATTCAGAAATTGATGTTCAAGTTTTTGTGGAATGGAAGCAAAGATTCTGAAAAATCCATTTATGTGGATGGGGGATTAGAAATCTGTCCTTATTCAATACAACACTCAACACAAACTCATTGTGGAGGGTCTTGATTCAACAAGGGGATATGGCATAAACTCTTAAGAGATAAGTACATGAATTTTTTTATGATTATTGATTGGGTAAGGTTGAATAATCATAAATTGAATGCAGCATCGAGGATGTGGAACAACATGGTACATTCGGTACATGTAATTCTTCATTGGTTGAGCTGGATGCTAGGGAAAGGAAGTAACATTTATCTAGGAAGATATCAAATAATTGGCTTAGGACAAAAGGCCATCATGTCCGATTAGATGAAAACAATCCTCACCCAAAAAGGGATTTTTACCCTGAATCTGGCATCGGTCTATCAAGACCCGATTAGCTTATTTGAGAAATGGATTAGTGAAAAGGATCTGGGGATGTTGGGTAATATAGAATCAGAATGGGATCAATACTGTATAAACTTAAATGAGGCAGGGGTTTCTCTTAGTGAGAAGGAGGACACTCTAATCTGGATAGGAGGGTATTCCTCAGGTAGAATGACAGTAAAAAATATTTGTGCGGCACTTATTTCTACCTTTGAGTGGCCACAGGTTGAGGGGTGGAAATACAAATTATGGAAGTGGGAAATTCAATTGAAGAAAAAACTTTTTATTTGGATGGTTGTTGAAAACAAAATACTAATGTGGCAAGTATTGCAGGGTAAAGGTTGGCAAGGTCCTGGGAGGTGACCCTTATGCAAGATAGAAAATGAAGATGTGGATCATCTCTTTGTTCACTTCCGATTTACTCAGACGGTCTGGGAAAATTTAGCTATCTGTCTCAACAAAAATTTTCACTGGAATGGACAGTCACTTTGTCATTGCTTTGAGGCCTGGATGAAAGACAAAGACTGTCCAATTATATTGGTTGTCCATCTTTGTTGTAACATTTGGGCCGAAAGAAACCAAGTTTTATTCAAGGATAAAACCCCTTACTTGATGGATATCATTATTAAAACTCTTAGGAGCTTTTTCCCTGGAAACAACCCAAAAATAAAAAAATGTTATTAAAGGAGCTCGGTGATACAAGTTACTGATCATATAATTGCATTTTTCGATGGGGCATCTATTTTAAAGGGTTTGAACTATGGGATTGGGGGAGTCTTCAAATTTTCTTCTCAAAAAGTATGTAGATGGCACATAAATAGAGGCAGTGGAACAAATTCAAAAGTTGAATTATTGGGGGCATGGATGACATTAATCTTGGCAAATATGTGGAATATTAAAAAGATAAAAATCTTTGGTGACTCGAAGGTTATTCTTGATTGGCTCAACAAGATTTGTATTTTAAATGCCAGTGATTTAAAAGGTTGGAAACACAGAACCAAGGAATTATCTTCGTAGTTTCAAGAAATTAGCTATATACACATCTACAAGGAGCACAACAAGGAAGCAGATCACCTCTCAAAAGAAGCACTGCTCGGGTCTACAGATAGACTGACTTATTACTTTATGGATAATGGGAAGGCTGAACCATCGACTCATATAAATATCTTTTAATGGTGGTATCTCTTTTGGGTAGGCCTTAGTATATTGGATGTTTGGGAGTTTTGTTTATGTTTATGTGAAGAACAGAACTATATTTTGTTTTTTGAAGAATGTGAATATTGTTGTATGATCCAATATCCTTTATTGTGATGGATTATTAATCATCATCAGACTGGATTAGCTCAGTTGGGTCAATGAATGATAGAGATTTTTTGGATGAGGACAGTTAAATATATCCTTAGTAGTGACTAGTTATGTTTTGTACAGAACTATGGGAATACCATTGGCATGGTTTTGATGATGTAAATGAAATTATAAGCTTAATATAATTTCGAGCAAATTTTCTTTGGAAAAAACGGAGAGTAATTTTCTTTCATTGTATGGACTTGCACATTATGCAAAGTGATACGCTTTCATTTTTGTTGAATTCCTTTATTTCAATCTAGATTTTATGAAAATTGTGTCTTCTTATTGGATTACAAATTAGCTTATTTTCATTACAATGATTTAGAAAATTAATTTTCTTTCAATGTTATACAAAGTGATACACTTTCAATTTTGTTAAATTCCTTTATTTCAATCTAGATTCTATGCATGTAATTTAAGATGAGATTAATAACATTATATGAGTTGACTTTGTTAAAGGAAATTGATTCTTTTTCTTAATTCAAGTGATTTCTTTTGGTTAAAAGAAATTGATTCTTTTTCTTAATTCCAATTATCTAATGTATGTGTCATCTTACATCCAAAGAAATCATGAAGCCAAAGAAACTATAAACCACACCTTTTAGTAAGTGAGTCAAAGTTCTAAAGGTGATTCACCACTAAATTTAGATGTAACTCATGATTTTTCCATACTACATAATGGATTCCATTTGTTTCAAGAATGCTTATGATGATGCCCATTTACAACCTATTCTATATCACATTTAAATCAAATTAATATGTTATGTTCTAAGAATACAAAACTATTCAAATCAAATGCATTTTTCATTGTGCTATGAGAAGACATCGCCGCTAAGATAGTGAACCAATTCTCAAATAAGATAATTTGAATTGCATTTTTTTCCTTGGAAATAAATCCTCTAGAAACTTCACGGTACTTCTTCCTATTTTGAAAATAGTATGGACAATGTCCTAGTAATAGTGACACCAACCAATTCAACTAAGGCATTCTAAGTTTTGACTTTTTTTTTGCCGAAATAAAATCATCATTTTATGTTGTTTAAAATTCATTTTTGAATGCATAAATGGATTTAGCATGCAAAAACCCATGGAGCACTCCGATTGTACAAAATTAACCATTCAAATATGCATATCAAACAATTTCTTGTCTGATTTTGGACAAATATCCCTAAAAAAAAAAATAGCTAGAAAAGAGCCAAAACTTAAAAACACTCAAAACTATCTTTATGATTTTTATTAACCAAATTAATATGCCAACTTCCTTCAAATTATTTTGATATTCTCTTAGTCCATTTAAAAGATAGGCTAGTTACAATGTAATTAAAAAAACCATGAAAACAAAAAACAGAAAAGTAATGTAATTAAAAAAAATCATGAAAACAAAAAAACAGAAAAGTAATGTAATTAAAAAAACCATAAAAACAAAAAATAAAAAAATGAATTAATCAATAATCAAGATCAAACATTAAAAAAAAATACGATGTTTATAACCAGAAGAAATACACATTCTATTATTATTATTATTATTATTATTATTATTTCCATTTTTCATTTTGTTATTACCAATGAACATTACATAATTTTGTTATTACCAATGAACATTACCTATTTTTTTTTTCCCGATAACTATTATATAAAGTTTTATTTTCATTGTTAAGTGACCATAGCATTACTTTTTTCCATTTCAAGCAAATGAAAAATATTTAAATATCTAATTATACGATAGATGGCTGGCTTGAATTTCCGACCTTGTGGTTAACAGCCACACGCTATAAACCACTGAGCTGCCATGGTCATGTGAATTTATAGTCATCGTACGCAGAAGAGCCGCGCATCCAATTCCAATGGAATTAATAAATGGATTCTTGTCTTATCATATCATTTCTACAGTGGAATTAATAAATGGATTCTTGTCTATTTTCATCATATTTATCTTGTTTGATTCTTATGTTCTCCATTATCACAATAAAAATAAAACTTCAAATACCCATGGTCAGAACCGTGGTATAATTCAATTTCCCAGGTATAATTCAATCACGTAGTTATGCTCAACAACATATTTATTACTTTACTTTCCCTTCTGCCAAACGTATCGACAAATAAAACTTGCACTCCGGAAATGTAGGGTTCACAAAACTACAAATGCGCATCCAGGGAATCGAACCCTGGTCAGTACCGTGGGAGGGTACTATGATACCACTACACCAGATGAACAACTGACATTAAAATTTATGGAAAACTATTCTCATTTTTATTTTCTTTATTAGTTTTTATATTAGTGATGGATCATAGAGTTGCGTGTGATCAAGGCTTACAAGGTAGTCAAGGAACAATAGCTTGAATGGTTGGGAGGTAGGTCTTGCACTCTTTCTACCTAGGTTCAAATCTCAGACGAGACATTTCACTTGTTGTGATAATGCTAGAAGGGTGGATGCCCCCATGAGTGGGACCCCACAAGTGTGTTTTTTTTACTCTCAATCATTGCTAAATCATAATTTATTGGTATATTTGGCTTACAACCTATTACATATACTCTTCGATTATAGTGGCAACCAATGGGTTTGATTCTGAGCCTAGCCCAGGAACTCTAACAAGTTATAGATTCCCATGGTTGAAAAAAAGGGCCGTAGGGTAGGTTTTCAGCAAAGGCCCTTATCAAGGAGTGTCCATAATCAAGGCATTTATTCCATAGATTTTTAAAGTAAATTGCATAGTATATAGTCAATTGAGTTTAGTTTGAGCGGTTAGGAGGAAAAGTTGTTATCCTCCTCATCTAAGGTTCAATTCCCTTTTGTGACATGTTGGATTAGGATGGGAAAAGTACCAACAACATTAATCTTACTTAAGTGTTGAAAAGTGTAATGAGATGTTTCTAGACATTTTAAACTTTGAGAGTTAGCTCAATTAGTTGGTGCTATTGTTGCTACGATGTTGTTGATAGTTAGAGATGTTGTGTAGGTCTTTGATTCAATTCTCATGAGGTTAGGTGCACTAAGTATATACCTCTTACTTTATACTTGATACCATCCCTTAAATGGAGGGAAGTGTTTGAAAGCTTTCTAAGATTTTTTTCCAAGGGAAAAAAATTGCATAGTGTATATTCAACATGAAATGATTGGATATAGGCCATTCATATTCAATCCCATACGATCTCACAAATATAGTGCATCATATACACACATAGTGCAGTCGACCACAATGATTCATTGAAAAAAGTGTTGCATATTCAACACAAGTACTATTAAACTTATATATTGCTTACTCAATTACAATTGGATTTAGGCCGCCTTATGTATTTATTTGCACTACTATCATATGTATATGTACTGCTAATTGAACCCTAATATGATTGGGCCTACATATGGCATATCCAAACCTAGTGTAGTTAACCTATTCAATGTGTCGTTCATCAGGTTGTTCTTTAAGAAAAGAACATGGCCAAGGCACTTTATAGGGGAAAATATTCTTCTCGTTTTAGGCTTACTGAAATATTCCATAAACTAGAGAGGGTAATCCTTAAAGCGCATATTTTGGTTTTAAAATTTTCTTTTCTATAAACTAAAGAAATTTTGTGTGGAAATGTGTATATTTTTCAAAGATAATACTTGAAACAAATAATTGAAATAAAATAAACTTTAAAGAAAACTAAAAGTGACATGCATTCATATTAATAGAGAATGTCATATTCCCGTTTAACAAACTTTTCCAGATAAATGAAAGAAAACAAAAATCACATAAAACATAGAGCACAAACTTTTAAAGATAACAAATATCTTCAATGAATTATGTTTCACAAAATAAAATAGAACTGATTCCTCTAAAATAAAATAAAGAAAAAACATAATTTTGGAAATGTTCAACATAATATTCAGAATACTCTTGAATTCATGATATTTCAACATTAAATGCAAATAAAGAAATGAAAGAGAGAAATTAAAAATATTAATATATAATAATAACATTAAAAGTTTGCAAACATCAACACATAAATATAAATAGATCCACAAAACTGCAATGCTATATTAAAGACTCATAATCACAAAAGATTTTTTAAGAGTAAATCTCATAAAACTTTGCCCAAAGACAAAGAAGGTTTTTTTTAAGGAGTAAATCTCATAAAACTTTGCCCAAAAAAACTTAAAATTCTTTATAAAAACGAAAAATTACAATGTTGATAAAACATGGGATGAATTATTTGTAAAATAAAAGTCATGGAGGAAAAAGAAAAATCTAAAGCCAAGGTGATCGAAAAGACCATTGAAACAAGTTTTTTTCTCAATCTCACAAAGACCCCTTTCGCCTATGTTGTTTTTCCTTTTCTCTCAAATTTCCTCTAATTATTTTATGTTGAAGTAATAACAATTTCCAAATTTAGAGGTCATGGTAGGAACTAACCCCCTCATTTATTGGAACAATTGTTAAAATGGTTACTGATGACATGCTTTACTTGGTTTGTCTTCTGTCTTTCTAAACATGTTTCTAAAATCAAGACCAAACTTTAGAATTGTTTGACATTTACTTTGAGAAGATAATATTTATGTTTGATATTAACTATATTAGTTCTCATGATAAAAAGCGTTTTATCTTTGATATCCAATAATTATAATTCCTCTTTACTCTTGTTATTCACAAATTTTATGACATCATTTGGAATCTAAACTTTATCTCCCAACCATTCCCAAGCTTTGGTTACTTGAAGTTTTACACTTCTTTATAGACATCAATGTCTTTAAGTACATTTAGATTTATTCTTATGTGTTGCATAATCTTTTTTATTTTATTCCATACACAATGTTTTGTACCAATAAAATATCTTCTTGCAAAAATATTTTGGTCAAATTTCTTCTTCAAATATTTATACTTTGCAATCTTAAGGTATTTATCAGAGACTATTCTATCTTTTGCAACTATATCAACAAAATTAGTTTTCATTATTGCATTTATTTTGTTGACTAGGGCCTCTAAATCCACAATTTCTGATTTTTTGCTTGAACTTCAACTTTAGTTTGTTTCAATTCCTTTTGTAGTGTTGATAGATGTTCTTTGAGGTTTGTGATTTGTTTTGATTTTAATCCTTCCATTAATATTTCTACATTGGGAATTATAACTTTCTGAAGACTTGCTACCAATGTAGCTTATTTTTCCTCATTAAGCCTTTTAATTATTCGTCCCAACTAGATGTTTTGATCCTAAGTTTTAACTGGTTGTTAAGCCGATCCTTTTCTTTTTCCAGTTCGATTATTTCTTTGGTATGGACATGCTCTGTGACAAGCATATTCAATTTTTCTCTCAATATTTGAATTTCTTTTTATTTTTCCTTCAACAAGGAGGATGCAGTTGTTTTTTTCCTCTGATCCATGTCCCAAAGAAATCAACTTCTATTCCAGGTCATTGATTGATGTTATATGAGCTTTGTTTAAGTTTCTTTCAATCTTAAGTCGATTCTCTAACTTGATTATTTGCATCTTAATTTTATGACATGGATAATTTCTTAAATCAGATCTCTAAACAAATTATATATTCTTTGTCTATTTATGCCATTAAATCTTATCTTATAGAGGCATGTTATTCAAATTAAATGTGATTGTTTTGTCTCACAGCCTTGGGGTCTAAGATCCTTTTCAAGTTTTTCAACCTCAATTTGTAAGACAACCATCTAAAACTATCATTTTTCATAGTTAATAGAAGACAACAACTTGGATGGAACAGGTCCTTCATGACTGATCTAAGAATATAAATATTCCTTTTCTTGCCTGAAAGTTTCCTTATTTAGTTTCATTTCAGTGAACATATCTTGTTTTTCATTGTGATGGATATTTCAATTGAAACTTCACTTCCTAGGATTATTGTGCCAACACCCTTATGACTGGGATGACTTGAAGATGAGATTTGGGTTATTAAAATAATTGATTTCTCAAGAAATGTTTTCTTTGCTTCTCATGTTGGGCTTGATCCTACTTCTATTTTTTAGTCTAGCCTTGTGTAATACCCCTATGCCAAACCCCAGATTGTAAATGTATATATAGGCTAGTGAGCCATGATATTTTGGGCCAGAGTCCCTTTGTATATATGTTGTGAGGCCAAAATGCAT
This sequence comes from Picea sitchensis, assembly GCA_010110895.2. Classification (NCBI taxonomy): domain Eukaryota; kingdom Viridiplantae; phylum Streptophyta; class Pinopsida; order Pinales; family Pinaceae; genus Picea; species Picea sitchensis. Next base: position 79,788 of record SNQJ01S0059593.1, on the reverse strand, counting down.
GTGTGGTTATTAGGATGGAGAGCCTATATGCTAAAATGGTAATGAGTCTATCATTGTAATATGTAATCACACTTAGATATTAATAAAAATACATCACTGATGCAAACCAACCAAACAAAAGAGTATGGGGAGCTAGAACTCAACTAGAATGGGAAGAGAGCTAAGGGTCTACGAAGAGGGGCTTAATCCAAGGAAATATTACAATAATATTTCGTAAAGTCTAAGATATATGATATTTTTACCCTAAGTTCCTAATGATAAGGAACGTATCATCCAAGTGGGGGCAAGTGGGGAAAAGGTAGTTCCCAACATGACAAGTGTCAAGTTGGGAACATGCAAATATAAAGTGGGAAATTGGTGTAATTCCCATCATTCTAATCATTCTTCTCATCATTCTCACTATTCCTTTGGCCATCCATACTCTCCCTATCATCACCATTTGTACATGCACTTGGAAGCATATGGGAGTTCTTTGTATCCAGTCGACCTAGGTAGTTTAAGCTAAAGAAGCAGGATGTTAGACATGTTTTCATGTTGAAGAAGTTGGTGGTTAGGCCCGTGAGAATTCTCTTTGAGTGAGAGAACTGTTGGGAATTGCCTTCCCTGTGTGTTGGGAAATAGCTATAGATCTCTGAGACTTTATGTTCGACATGTTGTTGAAGCCCCATAAGGGAAGTGGGGAAATCAAAGGACTATTGAGCAGAGAAGGGGCACACTTCTTAGGGTGGGACAAAGTCTGGGAAATGAGAGGTTGTAGGCTAGTTGCAATAGTTGGCACCTTGACTTGAGTTTCATTGTGTTGGTTGATTGCATAATTGTAATCATATGCAGGGCATACCTTTAATTAAACTGGTATCAAAGGAATAAATGTTGTTTGGCATGACCTAACTTGGGGTTGGGGATGCTACAATTTTTCCTTTTAAATGGAGGTTTTGGCTCATCCTCTTCCAATGGGTCATCCATTGTTTTTCTCTAAAATTATGCTTTCTAAGGAGTTTTGATTACAATGTCAATTGCTTTAGTTTCTTGATCATCATTGACTGTAATAATTGAAGAAGATACCAAACTACCTTTAGCAGGTTCTTCCTTAACATTTCCTTGCATTGATGGATCCAAGATTTGTTCTTGTATCAATTGCTCAACCTCTTCCCATGATTCTTTATTAGCTAATCATTCTCTACATGTATCTATATGATAAATATAATGTGTCGAACCAACTTCAAGTATCATGTTAGTAATCACATGACAAGGATCATGTTACTAGGGATTATCTTCTTCGAAATTGAAAACCTTCATCACATTGTCTATAATCTCAAAAGTTTCTTTATTTCTTGTAATGAAAAAGAAAATTTATGCTCGTAATTGGAGAGTTCTGTCTTTTTATTCTTATAAAAAAATGAAAATAATCTAAGTTCAACATTTGTCTTATATACTCTAGGAAAAATATATAATAATAAGAAAGACTAGAAGTCTATAGGGTCTCAACTCAGATCCATAAATCCTTGAGACTAATAATTTTCCAAAATGTACCAATCTCCAAATTTTATTTGTTGTCCTAGATGCAAGGAAGTTTTGCACTTAAAGAACATTCTTTGGGGAAACTCACTGTGAATTAGAACATATGGAATACCCATGACTTATCAATAAAAACTTTGTAACCATCTTTCTAACCGTAATCTTTCACAATTTGAATCCATTCAATGACTAAATGAAATTTTCTATGTTGATCAATTTTCTTCAAATCTAAATGTTGAAAGTAAACTAATTATTGATATATCAAAAGATATACCAGGGATGACCTATACTTAATTTTTTTTCATTTCTCTATATGTTCTAATTGTTCATGAATGATATCATAAAGAAAATTAGCAAAATTGAATTTAGTTAATTTGATTATTTTAAGAACAAACCCTGATATAATTTCTTCATCTGAAACATCATTATCATACCCAAAAATTAAACAAATCATAATTATGACTTATCTGACTAACTAATACCTAAAACTAAATTTCCATTCCTCAAAATGTTCTAATTGTTCATGAATGATATCAAAAAGAAAATCAACAAAATTGAATTTACTGATTTGGTTATTTTAAAAACAAACCTTAATATAATTTCATAGACCAAAGCATCCTTGGTCTATGAAATAAAACTTTGATCAATAAAACTTTTCCCCTTTAAACTGTGGATAACAATCCTTGACTCGAGCGCCTGCAATCTTCATATGTCAAATGGTGAAAATAAAAAAGGTGACGGATTTGTTATTTTTTTAAGTTAACATTTATTATTTCCTTTATGAAAATACACGTGTTAATTCTTCATTAATCTCTCTTTGATTATGCAGGGGATGAATAAAATGTTTTCAACTACCAAATGACAAGGTGACAAGCCTAATACCAAGGTGGTATCGGAGCTTTGGAAAATAGTTTTCCAAAGTTTTGAAAATATTTGATTTAAGCAGGAAGGAGACACCTGTATTGAGAGTGGTTGGGTGGTATCAAAACTTTGTGCTCTGTTAACCTCCGATGATTCAAACCTTTGAAATATGTCTGATCCGTAAAATTATTCATGAAATATGTTAGTGGATAATAGTCTTCAAACAAATCAATCATTTTTTTTGTCGCAATTGAATACCCTATAGGATTTTAAGTAAGATATTCATATCTCTTCCACTTCACAATGATCTCTATTAATCAAGGATTATTGAGATCAATAAATTCCTTAGTACTAAAGGATGTCAGATCAAAACATTGTTGAGATTTTTTTTTGATAAAATAACTCATCACCTTCGAATTGTCATAATATGTTGGATATAAATTCATGAACAATGGAAGGATCAAAACATTGTTGAGATTTTTTTTATAAAATAACTCATCACCTTCGAATTGTCATAATATATTGGACATAAATTCATGAACAATGGAAGGAGGAGGGTTATGTGTCCATTGTTTTTCAAAATATAGGAATCCATGTATTGTAATACAATTGAAATTTGACATAGTAACAACAATAACATGTATCGCACACAATGATAAACTTAATATATCATGGTTTAAGTTTCACAAATATGCTAAGTAAAATCTTAATGTGAGTATTACTCTATTGAAAATTTTGGAATAATTCAACTTGAGTAACATTTACTATATGTTTGGTATATGGTTTATACATACCACTTGATATACGGTGTTACATGACATCCTTTTCATTTGGTAAGACACGAGAATTAGATCCCAAGACTTTTAAACTTTAACCTTGACATTATTTGTTAGTTTATTTGAGTCAAGACCCTACAAATAATAGCCCAACAAGAAATTTCATCCTCTTCACCTAATTCAACCATAGTTTTTCTATGCTTATGCAATGTTTTCTTGGTCCAAGTTTTTAATAATTTTTTCATCATTAACATTTAAAAGATTTGTTGAAGTTTCTAGTGCAACAACATTTGTTATTATTTCTCTACAAGTATCCTTCACATATGTAAAATCACCTATTTCCAAGTGAGGATGACATCTTAACTAAGTTTTATGATAACTTATTGTTTATCTTATCCTCTTGGCTAGATTTAACACCCAATTATCTAGTTGCATCTCTTAACGTTTTGTGTTTTACTAAAACACATAAAATTTGAGTTTGTGGTATCATTGTTTATCTTTCAAATGTGTTTTGACTTACATGTTATTATGAAATGTGATTGGGAATCACTTGTCCCATTTCATTGATTTTAGTTGCATCCATGTTCTCTAAAAAATTCTTGTCAATGCGATTTTGTTGGGATCCTCCCTAGGTGTATAATAGGGGGGCGATGGCTTATTAGAGTAAAATAATGGATGTCATTTAGTGTAAGGTGGACTATGTCCACTATGTTTGTTATTATTAAATAAGGCCCACTATGTTAGTTAGTATTGAATAAATGTAATGTGGCCTCATTAAAGAAAGTCCACTAGCTAGTTAGAAGGTTGTTATGATTAGTGTTCTCTTGTTATCTGTAAATAATTCCTCCTTATCGGACATGTGGAAGAATACTATATTTGGAGCCTATATCATTCAGAGGTCACCCAACCTTAAGAGGCAAGTGAACATGGGTGAGTTCTTTACATAAAAGGATAATTGTAAGATGTTTCCCTGCCTTAAAAGTATTTTGATATAATCAAGTAAAGGGAATTTTCTATCTTATGCTTGGATATCTTATGTGTGGTAGCATATTCATATCTAAGGTACATAATAAATTTTAACTATATCTATCGATTAATTTCTAAGAAATCCTTAATGTATTATGCTATTGTTGTTTGTTATATGTTAACACTGCACATGCAATTCAAAGAAATGATATATATATAATTATTCAAACACATAGAAATGATTTGTTATTTTAAATCTAATAAACACAAATGTACATAAATTTCAATTTGTACATATACAATCTACAAATTATAAAACTCAAATGGGTTAACATGTTGAAAATCAACTCAGTATCGTTATGAATATCAACCTGGACTTGGTTATATGAATCTCCTACATCCTACATTGTGAATATCTCTCATTTCCACTTGTTCATTCAAGTCATCATCTAGTTTCTCAATATCTCTCCAATCCCTTTTCTCTTTGACATTTTAAGTTCCCCAACACCTATTTGGTCCCCCAAACCTTGTTATCATGTCCCTCCTCAGATATAAATCCTCATTAACCCTTATTGTTGAGTTTTCCAACACCTCTCAATCCCCTTTGCTTCTACTCATTGTGTGCCTCCTCATCCCTCAAGCCCAATCACCCAACATCGTCAAGTGTCTCCTCACATCTCAAGCCCCTCTACTATACATCATCATGTCCCTCTTCACATCTTCAACATCTTTCATGCACTCATGTCTTTCTCAAGTAATCTTGATTTTATTCAATTTTTTTTCTTTGCAGTGAAGTGCAACCGTATTTTCTTCTACATTTGGCCATCTTTCTCATTTTTAATGCAAATTAAGAAGTTAGAAAATAATAACTCACACATTAGAATTTTTCAAACTTCCCTTCATGCATTAGATTTTTTTCCAACTTTATTCTCAAAAACCATAACGCAAAATAAAACATTCACAACCAAAAAGACAAATTCCAAAACCCCAATGTTAAAAATAAATCAATAACATATGTGTAAAAAATCCCTTTTAATTTTCTCTTCTCCACTAAAAAAATCACTCTCTTCATTTTCTCTTTTTTTGCAAGCCCAAGCCAACGGAAAGTTGGTAGTTAAAGTATTTTCTGCAAGAGTATACATATAATTCTCAACGAAAATAATTTTCAATAGAAAAACCTCATGGCTAGACTAGAAAACATTAGTGGGGAGTTTAGTCCAACCCTTGTCAAAGTTTTTAAGCACTACAACTCTCAATTGAGAGTAGATGGACAAGCATCTATTTTGGAATTTTTTTCAACTCTCCCTTGAGAGATTTGGAGAGTTTTCGTCAAATCTCTTGTTAAAGAGTTCAAATAAATTCAAAATAAAAAACATGTTTTGGTGGAGAGCTTTGTTCAACCAAATCAATCGAGAGTATCATAATTTTTAGGTTATTGTAACTTTTGAAAGGTAAAACCCTTATATTACTTGAATATTTTTCATTGGTCTTGCTACCACTGGATTTTAATTTGATTTTAATTTTGAATGTTATACATTTTTTAGATTTTTGTTTTCATTTGTTATATGTATTTTTTTCCATGGAAATCCAAGTAAGGATTCCCAACATTCCTGGACAATATCCCTAGTAAGTTCATTGGCGTAGACTAGTGCACCTCACCAAGAGAGATTAGAACCAGGCACCTATCGGCACAAATCCAACGAAATGCAAAACAAAATTGGCAAAAACTAGTTGAGCTAACTCCTTGGGCTTATCATTTGTCTTATATATATAATGTTGTTGCATGGGTAATATGGATCACTCGAAATGCAATACTTTTTGTCGGTAAATCCTTTTATCCTATGGAATTATTCCATTGTTTCGAATATATATACCGAGACCTAAAACAACGTTATGTTAAGAAGAGTCCTATAATTTCAAATCCTCCCATAGTAGATCAATCATATTCTTGGATTTGTATTGATGGTGATAGCTAAGGAAATATGGGTTTATGCAATGTCAAATGTGTCTTGTATTTACTTGATGGATCAAGCTTCTATTTTAAGTTATCACTAGGGAATGGAACCAATAATTGGGTTGAAATGCATGTGTATTAAATAATAATAATAATAATAATAATAATACCCCTATTTCATTGAATTTAGATTGATTCCATTATAAGCTCCTTAACACAAGCCAAAAAACAACATTTCTAAAGTCCAAAATTGAGGTTTCTAAGTGCAAAATCCAATTCTAAAAGTGAAAATGTTGGGTTCCAAAACTGTACTCTTTGAAATTGGATTTTTCATTTTTTGAATCCGATAGTGGCACTTTCAAAATCGTTTTTTTCTCTTTTTAAAGCTAACATGTTGAGTTCATAAAAAGTATATTATTGTAAACTTCCATCCCTATTATTGACCATTTTTTTATTCAGACAATGGAAATGTTGGTGCATGATCATGTGAGCACACCCAACAATGGACATGATCCTCTAAACATATACACAACTCTTCTAAATCACATATTTCTTTTTTTATAAGAAATTCCCTCTCACTCTATTCCAGGAATTTCATTAATTTAATTACCTAAGAAGAGTCCCTTCTTATTAAGAATGTAGTTAGAGTTGGTTCCAGGAATTCTTCAGCATGTAATCTTCACCATTGATACACAAAATTGATCTCACATGATACTCACCTCTAGTGGAACCTACTAAGATTGTGGAAGAAACAAGGCCAACAAAAGACCCATTGGATCGACAAACCAAGAAAAAAATGACCATATTTCAAGTCTCCTTAGAGGAAACAGTGTCAGACCAACTCGATGAAGCATAATATGCATAGTAAGATTAGATTGAGGAATAATAGGTTGACCTATCACCAAAATAAGTCAAGTCAGAACTCCTTGTCTGGAAAGAGAAGGAATATGTGCATCAGGAAGGATAGGGAGACATGCACTAGTCAGACATGGAACATAATGACCAACCCCCCAAGGAAGATATAAACATGCAAGAATAGGTTCATGTACTAGAGAAGTTGGGCCAACCACCAATAAAGCATAATATGCACAGTAAGATTACACTGAGGAATAATAGGTTGACCTATCACCCAAAGAAGTCAAGTCAGAACTCCTTCTCTGGAAAGAGAAGGAATATGTGCATCAGGAAGGATAGGGAGACATGCACTAGTCAGACATGGAACATAATTACCAACCCCCCAAGGAAGATATAAACATGCAAGAATAGGTTCATGTACTAGAGAAGTTGGGCCAACCACCAATAAAATTTTAGTCGACAAAGCTAGTGGTCACTCAACAGACCAACCAAGGGACAAACAAAGTACAAGCATAGAAAATAAAGGAGGTGAAACGACAAGATTTGGGTGCACTAAAAACAATGGAGAAAGAAAGTGTGCAATAATAGACTTAGTAGACAACTAAGAAAGCGTTGATGGATAGGTCGATCCCACAACTATAGTAGTCGACATGGAAACAAATAGGTGAAGGACCAAGCACATTAGGACATGCAGTCCCACCAACAAACTAGTCATACCTACCATAAAGCAAGATGCATGAGAGGACTCCAGAACCATCACAACCATCAGGGTTGAGGAAGAAGAAGAACAAAAATAATAATAAGCAGATAATACATAGAAAGGAAAATACTTGTTTTGTAACTATATTTACAACTTTCAATCCTATTAGAGAATATGCACCCTCCACAAAGATGTTTTTCAACCTGTCCACTACTTCATATTCTCAACTTTTTTTATCTATAAAATGAATTCACAAAAGAGTCGGTTTCCAGATGGAAGTACACAATGAAATATGGTTACCACTTGCTAGAAAGAAAGGACAAGGAGAAGGAAACATGGAAAATTTGCATCGACCTAGTGAAAGAGAAACTAGACACGAGGCCACTAACTGAGGAAACCAACCGACTTGACTCTTTTAATAAATTTGTCAAGAACTTAGTCGACTCAAACTTGCAAAGGAAGAAAGAAATTAAACAACTAAGGGGGGGAAACAAGAAGGTGAAGCAGGATCTCGCCTAGATGATTCAAGCTAACCAACAAATGATGGTTGATCATACTTCAATCAGAGTATGAAAAGTTTAAGGAAATCCGACAGAACTTAGACGAGGTGATTGATCAAGTTGCCTCACTAAACATTGTCATAAGTAAATATTGGCAAACTTACTTCACATCGACATTCAATAAGCTAAAAGTTTAGAAAAGTGTGATGGAACATTTGATGAGAAATAAAAAGATGGCACCTGAATCCTGGATGAGGACAACTCTGGCCACACATATTGACAAAGAAAGGGAGCTCTAGGTATAACTTACCCAACAAGAGAGGGAGTGGTTCTGAAAGGGAAAGAAAGCACAATTAGAGATTGAAAATGTCATGGAGCATCTCGACTATGTTATCAAACATATACAATTGGCTAAGGAGAATTTCAACCTTGATTTGACCGCAATCGAAAATGCCTCTATTAATGACAAGTTAGGCTTCCTAACAAAAATGAAATCACTCAGGCTGCAGACATAATTTTCAATTGATGAGTGCCATACATTTTCCCAGTGTCTGCACAGACTTTTCGTTAACATTTATCAAACTACTTTTGAGCATCTTCCGCAACAACCAACATAGTGGCATTGGTTGGCTCCTGCCTCTCCTTATCAACAAAGATTTCAATTTTTCAGCCCGAGTATATCATAGTCTAACTTCTCAACTACCATCCACCACTTAGAGACACCATAAATAGAGGTTGAGGGAGTCGATACATCATGACTGTATAAAGGTGTTAGAACATTGGATCCATAAGTGAACCTCTACAAATTAAGGACAAAGGTGTCAAAGCATTGTATCCATAAGTGCACCAACTAGAGTATCCAATTGAGGAAACACATCATGCAACATCAACAGAAAAATCCCTAGAAATTCAACAAGTAGCAACAAAATATCTAGCAAAGTGATTGGACCAATGAATTCTTTATCTCATAAATTTTTATAACCTCATTTATTTGAAATTTTTGTCATTGTAATGGTCACAATATCCCTTTTTCTTGGGATGAGAAAGGATTTGAGGTGGGGGGAGATGTTGTAGAGGCTAGTCGACACCATCTACTAGACTCGACAGTCGACCAAGTCAGACGTGTAAGTTGGTCGAATTTCTAGTCGAGTATGTAAGTCAGTTGATCACCCAGTCAGGTCAACTGACCAAGACAGTTAAGAAGTTGAAAATACCTTGAAATTGAATATACAAGTATATATTTGTGGCCAATGTAATATAGAAAGATGGATTTTGTGATATAATAAAAAGTCCATATTGTTGATCTTGTAACGACCCTGATCGTTACGACTTCAACGTCATACAACATGTAAAAAAAAATTCTTTATAAGGTGCAAAAGATCTACTTAACTCCAAGGTGCGCGATTAAATCAATCAGCGAATTCACAATAACCAACATCATTTTCAAGGTACACACTTGATCCATTAACAATATTAACATAATTCACTTAACAATCATAGCGCACCATTAATTCTAAACATAAGGAACCCATATAGTAACATTGTGACAAGCGCGCTAGTAAACTAAGGCATGACATTTATGCTTCAACTGAGTCCATAATTCAAGCAATCTAAACACTTAAACATTGGCATAACCAAGGCACACAAATCTCTTGTACTGAAGTCTACCATAAGAAACATTATTCAGAGGCTCATGCATGATCTAATATTGAATTAACATATATCAACTTCATTACCCTGCGTGAAAGTAACTCTAGGTGCTTAGGAAATCACACAACAACATGGTCACAAGGCACACAGGTAAAATCCCAAGCATAACATTACGTGTCAGCAAGTCCCATGAGCCACACATCCTATTAATAACCAATCAAGAAAAAAGGGTACTTAAAGGCGCTAGGTAGGATACTCACACTCTCTTAAAGTCAATCATTATCCCAGGCACAAAATGATTATCAACTAAAACCTTGAGGCACAAGGTAAACAACTGTAATTAATTGTTGCGTAAAGGAATCTATTCCACCCTAAATCATACATTCCATAAATGAAATCACTCTAACACAAATCCATCTAATCATCGACACAGGGTAACAACATTCATTACCTTTAATTGTGAAAGGGTCTAACATCCAACCATCATAGGAAAATCCATCACCACGAGAAACCAATCTCCAAAGATCGTCATGTAATACATACAATTGTCATGCACAAAAGTCTATCTCAACATGTCCTATTTATCATGAAGGAAACGAATGCGTGCATTCAATCAATGAACCTCTAAAACAAAGTTTAATCAATCGACACGTGTCCTTATTAATTTACCTTAAGATCAATAGGTTGTTTCATTCCCTTATTAAATAAAAGGGTGCTCATCCTAAATTTTCCCACAAAAGTGTATGTCAACTTAGCTAATCCTTCAATTATCCTACTATACTTTACCCAAGGATTCACCCACATCTGCCATCATTGTTTGATCAATACGTAGTAATGATTATGAACGCTAATGAACCATTCCCTTAAATTATCTTAATATAACGTTGGTCACCTTAATGTCAAATTAATTGAACTGAACTACCAAATTTATAAAAAAAATCACCTTTAAATATACATGGGGTTATCGCACCTCTCAACATTAATAGTTTAGTTTCAGTTCCTAATTAATTAGAATTTACTTAATTTACTTGTTTGGGTAAAAGTTTAAAGTATAAAGTAAAAATTTGGATTAAGTTGAAATGTTCCCAAGGTAGCGATCATTCGCTACCATGCCATTAAAATAAATTACAAGAATACAACGCTCAAATGGTCGTGGGTGAATCAAGGAAACATATCAACTCTCTGCCCCAAAAGGGTAAATAAACAGTTGAAAAAGACATTGATAATTAAGGGCAGTGATCAGATTGATTTATGTACCTACCCCTGTTAGAAAAATAGGAACGCGGATCAATAAAATAAAACAAATGCGGAAACAAAAAACAGAAGATACACAATACAATCGAGACACAAATTTAGGTGGTTCACCCAGTGTGGGATACATTCACCAGAAAAATTGCCAGGTCCTTCCTTTATTATTATCCAGCAAATGAAGGGATACAACCTACAACAAAACCCATTGTAACTTCCTTTTCTTTCTCTCACAGTCTCCTCTCTCAGAATACAATACTCGCCATAATGCATAGCCGCAATACATTTCCCTCATAATAGACGGTTTCCTTCTAGGGAAAAAAAAACTAACATAATTTCTACCGTTAGATATGCGACCCCACAGAGGGGTTACCCCCCTCTGCACTCCCCTGCGTGGAAGATTGCACATACTTCTGGGGTGTAAAGTCTTCATGGGTTATAAACACGGCTGAAAGAAAGGACCTTTGAATCAGGAAGATAATTAGGCTCCACAACCGACAACCCCGGCCATCTATCATTCACTTAAGTTTTTATTCTAATTAATATTATAAAAGCAAGTCAAGGAAATGACCACTATTAACTTGCATCGAGACACGGGAACTAAAAGTAGGGGATTAGTAATGTCTAGCGATCCCAAGGGAATCTCAGCCAGTAGCCAAAAAAAAAATGTTCAAGGTTTTCACAAAAGGAAGGAGAGATAACACAATTTTTCCCGTGACTTAGTTGAGGGGTTTAAGTGGCATTAAGCAGTGACTCCTTTAATTACACAAAATATCATCAAGTAATTTTCGATTCGAATTTAGATTTTAGCACAGTTGTAACAGAGCACAAATACATCTATTACAATTTAAAATCACTGTAACCGTTGCAACAATACTTCTAGAGAGTACATACAGAAATATTTAACAAAATTCACAACTTAATAAGATTATTATAATCATTGTGACAATACTTCTAGAGAGTACATACATAAATTTTTAACAAAAAATCACGACTTAATAATATTACTGTAACCCTTGGATGGACTTGTTGATGTTCTTCGGTTGTTGGCGATCCTCCTTGCTCCTTCTTGCTAATCACTAAAATATCACTTGTAGCTCCCAACCAATGCTAGGGACACTCTTCTTCCCCCTGAGACCCTGAGCCACAAAGGGGCCACACACACAAAAACCAGAGAAAAATCTAGCTCCCAGCTCACCTCGCAAGGTCGAGGTACCACTCCCTATCGAGTTGGGCATCCCAACTCCCATAAGAAAAATCAGTCAAGAAAAATATCAGCAGCGTAACCTTACACGTACTAGTCGTGATCAATTATCTTCCTCTTCCATCTCTTTTATAGAATTCTCTTCGTGACCAGTTGCCCAAATGTGCATTAATTTATTTTTATTAAATTTTTAATAGGAATATTCTCCCTCGTACACTTGTCACCTGATCCCTTAGTTGCACCACAAATTTAATTAATTAATTAATTTAATTTACCTATTTCCCCCACCCACCTAAAGGCATTCCTAAAAGAGCTCCTCAATGTCCCTTTATTCCATTACATTCTCTTAAAGATTGACGCCTTTCTTACGGCTTAGTTGAGTTCGAAATTTCAAAGTTCTCTAGACGAGATTCCCTTCTATGTTCCACATTCCTTTTGTATTCATGTTTCCCCTTTTTGTCTAATTTTAAAATTAGCAAGTTTTGCACATAAACACAATTAATATTTTTAAATAATTTAATCCTCGATTAATTTATAAACTTAATTTTTACCCTCACTTTTCTTCATCCCCCGTTTATTAGTTGCTTAATTAATTTTTCGTTCTCATGTCCTATTTAGACCTAGGCTTAGCAAAATCATTTTAAAGGTAAATTTTATAATTTTTAAAATTTACTCATGCAACAATTATCGTAAGGCTAACCAAATAAAAATGAGATGTTATTTTCTAGGTACCTAGGTTCATTGACTCACCAGTATTAACAACCACTACGTGACCTTCAAGATGCACTACGTGCTCCAAGGGTGCCACTCTCTTTCACTCATGTTTCATTTATGCGATGTGCCATTCAAGACACACTACATGCTCCAAGGGTGCCACTCACCTTTTGACTTATTTTGGTAAACGTCAAACCCCTGGAGTCAATACTTCGTCAGGTGAACTTGTGGGAGAATAAGGGCCTATAAGGAATAAGGACCCTACCTTATTGCATGCCCCTTAGAATCATCATGAGCGACTATCACATTCAGCCCTCACGACATCGTAGATATCTCAAACTAGGTAATCGTTAACCTACAGTTTGAGCCACATCGAGAGTGCTAGTAGGATGTGGCAAGGTTGTTGTCACACCTCTCCCAATATCCCTGGTTGACGTGCATGACTCCTTTACTCCAATTGTGAGTCTTATTAGCAAGTTATTGTCAGCCTGCATCCATCAATGAAACATGTCAGTGATAAGAAATCAACATCATAGTTTACCAGTCATATGTCACATACGTAATAACAAAAAAACTCAAACCATAAACAATCGACTCCCTGACTCAATCCGAAGTCCAAGGAGGTCCATCAATGCCATCATAGTCCTACACACTCAATATAAACTAGTCAATAGAACATGTCGATACAGATATAATCAAATAACATATGATGCTATCCATAATCATCATCATAATACATAAGTGAAACAGTCAATCATATAAGGAGCCGGATCACTTGCACGCAAGTGTTCTCAAGGAAAATTCATATAAAAAGTGCATGCAAGAGCGGGATGTTACATACACCCCCTTTTGTTTTAAACTTCCTCCTGAAGTTTCTTAGTATACAAGTGCAGAAATAAAGTGTCTGACAATATCTAAAAGTCTAACTATCAACAAAAAGGAAATTGTTGACGCATATCATATGCATCCTCCTAGGTAGATGAGTGTGGACTATATTTTTCCTACTGGACCTTGAACTTATCGACATTTCGACACCGTAGCTATCGAATGCGATGGTCCAAAAAGCAGATTGGATCTGTCGTGAGTGAACCCTCACCCAACATCCGCCAAGAACTCAAGTCAATCACATGCGTAGGATCACTGACATAAAGTTTCACACAGATACAATATAAACACCATGCATATGCCACAAATATTGAGGCATGGCCAACCATTAGGCCCTTCATAAATATGGTCATGCGATACGCATCCAAAAAACCCTTTTGTCAATCGTATGCTTCTTCCATCCCCTTTCATATCATTTGTAATTTCCCTTTCAATTCTTCGATCGATTCTTGTCCTACCAGGACCCCATCCTCGAGTCGATCCAAACTCAAAGGCGTCTGACATGGTCACCCACAAAAAAACTCAAATGGTGCCATCTTACTGGTGCTTTGATGGGTTTTTTTGCACGCAAACTCGTCTAATGATCGAAACTATTCCCAACGTTTTTGTTGGTCCAACACACCCATACACAACACAACCTTCCCAAATTTGTTCGTTCCTTCGGTCAACCTATCTATCTAAAGTACATGTTGTACTAAAGTTCAGTCGTGTTCACAAGGCCTTTTGGGAAATTCATCCAAAATCATCTTGCAAACACTGAAGCTCTTATCGGATATTATTCCTTTGGTAACAAGGGTCAAGGTGTCCTGAACAAGGGTCCTATAGATGTATCTCGATACCAAGATGTCTTGTCTGGCCGACGTCTGATGTTGTTGCACACCAAATGTTGTCATTTCAGATGATCTTGTAAGAGTCCTGCCTAGAATCCCACGGTCAAATATTTCTTATATGAGAGGCCTACTGGACTGCATCGTGCAATGTCTAAGGAATTTAGATACTCACCTTCGTACGAAGACCGGATTTAAGGCCAGTCATGGACTTGTTGATCTCCAACTTCTTCATGTTCAGATGAGGGGCATACCGAAGTAGCTATATAAATCTAGTCTCATAATATGACACCATATGACCACCCTGTTGTAAGGCATTGAACTCATCAAGTTGGCGCTCAACAAATTCCTTTGACAATTACTTCTCTCGGAACCGTTCCCCTAAAATGGCTTCGACAACCATGTTTAACTGAGGTAGGAGCATCTTTCTCCATAGAAGAGCTCTCCCCTTTAGCTGAAGACCGCCTGTGTGGACCTTCATGCTGGAGGTCTAAACCGCGAAGCACGAAGCACATCACCTTTCTCTCCATCCATGCCTCGGTGATTGAGTCGTCCATGGCACTCATGAATGCAGGAACTTTAATCTTCTAGAGTTCCCCGTGAATGTTACCATCACTACCTTAGGCGCATTATGGACCCTTAGGGGTACATGCACCCTCGCCTTATCTTAGTACATACGGTTAGTCAAGGCCTCTGACATTTCCCTGCATGGACATTTTCAGACCCAACACATCTCGCACGACAATATGCTCATGCTCAAGACTTGTTCTTCTCCTTAGGGGTTGGACCCCTTTGGCGCGGGTGCTAGTGGAGGCATCGCGCCTCCTCCCCTAGTATTACGTCATGAATTTCCGTGTCATTATCTAGCCATGATTACCACATGGAAAGGTTAATAATTCAATTAGTGTTGAGTATTAATGAAGGGATTAATTCAGTGGAAGGCGTGGTGATCCACAGTCGCATGGTTGAACCCACTCTGATACCATATGTAACGACACCAACCGTTACGACTCCAATGATGTACAACGGGTAATTTTTTTTTCTTTTAAGGCGCAAAAGATATACTTAAATCCAAGGTGTGTGATTAAATCAATCAACGAATTCACAATAACCAACATCATTTTCAAGGTACACACCTAATCCATTACCTAGATTAACATAATTCACTTAACGATCAAAGCGTGCCATTAATTCTAATCATAAGGAACCCATACAATAACATTGTGACAAGCGTTCTAGTAAACTAAGGCGTGACATTTATGCTTCAACTGAGTCCATAACGCAAGCAGTCTAAACACTTAAACATTGACATAACCAAGGCGCGCAAATCATCAATACTGAATTCGACCATAAGAAACATTATTCGAAGGCGCGTGAGTGATCTAATATTGAATTAACATATATCAACTTCATTACCTTGTGCGCAAATAAATCTAGGCTCTTAGGAAATCACACAACAACATGGTTACAAGGCATGCGGGTAAAATCCCGAGTATAACATTACGTGTCATAAAGGCCCATGAGCCACACATCCTATTAATAACCAATCAATAAATAAGGGTACTTAAAGGCACTACGTAGGCTAATCACACTCTCCTCAAGTCAATCATTATCCCAGGTGCAAAATGATTATCAACTAAAACCTTGAGGCGTAAGGTAAACGAATGTAATTAATTATTGCGTAAAGGAATCTATTCTACCTTAAATCATACATTACAAAATCCATAAATGAAAGAACTCTAACACCAATCTAGATAATCATCCACACAGGGTAATGACATTCATTACCTTTAATTGCCAAGGGTCTAATATCCATCCGTCATAGGAAAATCCATCAGTGCAAGAAACCAATCTCCAAAAATTGTCATGTAATACATACAATTGACGCACGCAAACGTCTATTTCAGCATGTCCTATTTCTCATGAAGGAAACAGACACTTGCATTCAATCAATGAACCTCTAAAACAAAGTTTAATCAATTGAAAAGTGTCCTTATTAATTTACCTTAAGATCTCTAGGTTGTTTCATTCCCTTCTTAAATAAAAGGGTGCTCATCCTAAATTTTCCCACAAAAGTGTATGTCAACTTAGCTAATCCTTCAATTATCCTATTTTACTTTACCCAAGGATTCACCCACATCTTCCATCACCATTTGATCAATACGCAATAATTATTATGAACACCAATGAACCATTCCTGTATACTATCTTAATATAGCGTTGGTCACCTTAATGTCAAATTAATTGAACTCAGCTGCCAAATTAATAAAAATTTCACCTTTAAATATTCATGGTGTTATCACACCTCTCAACATTAATAGTTTAATTTCAATTCCTAATTAATTCTAATTTACTGGAGTTAGAATTTAACCATATTACCATTTAAAAGTGCCATTAACTGGAATTAAAATTAGGATACCATTTAATTGGAATTAGAAATTAATCATAATTGGAATTTAAGTGGAATACCATTTATAAAATAATATTAACTGAATCAAATTTAACTGAAATATAACATTTTTCCTGCATTAAATTCTCATTTACAATTTCAACCTAAAAAACAATTTTTAAAGAAGCAAAAACCCTCACTTAAGTCTTGGCAATCTGAGTTTTACTTGTTAAATTTGAAATTTGTTTAAGATAAGGAAGCACTTCGAGGTAACAAATTTCATCCAACCCTTCTTAGCATGACAAGGTTTACACCCTTCCAAATTTTATTAAACAGTTCTATGCCAATCCCAGATTAATATACACTGCCATGTGCTCCTCCACATTACACCAAAGATTAAGGCATTAATGCAACTATGATTGTGCAACAGTAAAATCATATAAGCAGAGAATTATGCGTTAAGTTTGTGGGGATACAATTTAGGCATCCTAAAGTGACACGACGCCATTTAAGAGGGAGGGATGGTAGCACTGATTTGTTCACAAAAAAATTTTAACTCTAAAAAATACCGTTCCAACTGGAAGAATGACCTGATTCACACACGCCATCTAAAAATACCCAGAGATGCATGCACCAGTCAAATTCCACTTCACCCTACTGTGACTTAGTAATGGCAGGCATTTTTTTGTAGCTACAAAATTATTGCAATTAATTCTCATCGCCAAGGAGAGCCTTCGATTTTGTCGGCTACTGACACGTCAATATTTTAGGCCATAAATCAGGGATCTAGAATCAACAATAACGCTCCCTGAATTTATCATCAACTAAATCATTACCCAAAAAAAGATGTCCCAACCACAGGCTATATCCCAGCACTGAGTATAAGAAGTAAATAAAAAGTAGAGAACAATCCGTGTTGAGGAGGAAGGAAGATTGTGCAAGTCCTTCATTACAAGCATCCCAACCCAACACAAGTGATTTTTTCACCAAAATACCTCTTTTAAAATTGGGACCATGAATATTTAGTTATGATTCAATGATTCGGTGGATCTTAATCGAACACAAATGGTTTACCATTCTAGGACAACTCAACACATAGACAATACGAAAATGCTAATATCGATAATACAAAGAGAAAACAATACATGAAACTACAGAATACTTAACTCTAGTGTATCCAGTCTCGGTAGGATTTAAAACTTTAATTAATCGATAGCATATACTAAAAGGACCTGAAAATACATGTCAAGACCACAAATATTTGATTATGGTTCAAGATTCAGTAGGATTTAACCCAACACAGCAATAAAATGGGTATCACCCGTTGGGATTTGAAATTCCAGGATATGAGTGGGAAAGGAACAAAAATGATGGTATCCAATAGGCGAGAAATGGGAGGCATGTAAACGAACTAGTTATGGGAGTCCAGAGATCACCCAAACGCGAGAACACAAAGGTTGGCCATCCCTCTAGGAAGAAATCATCCCAACAATCAACTATTGAACCCCTCCCCATGAAAGTCGTCGACACCAGTCTGGAGTGGTGCGAGCGCGAATTCCTTCCAGGAATTTTGACTAACGGGAGGGTAGCGGTGAACAAAAATGGTTTGGGTAAAATTTTAAAGGATAAAGTAAAAATTTGGATTAAGATGAACTATTCCTAAGGAAACGATCATTCGCCACCATGTCATTAAAATAAATTACAAGAATACAATGCACAAATGGTCATGGGTGAATCAAGGAAACAAATTAGCTCTTCGTCCCAAAAGGGTAAAGAAACAATTGACAAACGCATTGATAATTAAGGCCAGCGATCAAATTGATTTATGTACCTACCCCAACCATCTATCATTCACTTAAATTTTTATTCTAATTAACATTATAAACGCAGGTCAAGGAAGCAACCACCATTAACTTGCATCAATTCAAGGGAACTAAAAGCAGGGGATTAGTAATGTCTAGCGATCCCAAGAGAATCTCAACCAGTAGCCAAAAAAAAAAGAATCAGGTTGCAAAAAAGGAAGGAGAGCTAACTCAATTTTTCTAGTGACTTAGTTGAGGGGTTTAAGTAGCATCAAGCATCGACTCCTTTAATTACACAAAATATCATCAAGGAATTTTCAATTCGAATTTAGATTTTAGCACAGTTGTAGCAGAGCACAAATACATCTATTACAATTTAAAATCACCATAATCGTTGCGACAATGCTTCTAGAGAGTACATACAGAAATATTTAACAAAATTCACAACTTAATAATTTTACCGTAACCGTTGCAACAATACTTCTAGGGAGTACATACATAATTTTTTAACAAAAAAACACAACTTAATAAGATTACCGTAACCGTTGGATGGATTTGTTGATATCCTTCGGTTGCTAGTGATCCTCCTTGCTCTCACTTACAAATTTCTCAGACCTCACCAGTACCTCCCAACCAACGCTAGGGGTACTCTTCTTCCCCCTGAGCCCCCTTAGCCACAAAGGGGCCACACACACAAAAAATAGAGAAAAATCTAGCTCCCATCTCACCTCGCAAGGTCGAGCTACCACTCCCTATCGAGTTGGGCATCCCAACTCCCATAAGAAAAATCAGTCAAGAAAAATATCGGTAGGGTAACCTTATGCCTACCAATTGTGATCCATTCTCCTCCTCCATCATTTCTCTTATAGAGTTATGTTAGTGACTAGTTGCCCAAATGCATATTAATTTTTTTTTATTAAACTTTTAATAGGAATATTCTCCCCTGTACACTTGTCACCCGATCCCTTAATTGCACCACAAATTTATTTAACTAATTAATTTAATTTTCCTATTTCCCTTACCCACCTAAAGGAGTTCCTAAAAACGTTCCTCAATGTCCCTTTATTCCCCTACATTCTCTTAAAGATTGACGCCTTTCTTACAACTTAGTTGAGTTCGAAATTAGAAAGTTCTCTAGACCAGATTCCCTTCTATGTTCCAAATTCCTTTTGTATTCAAGTTTCCCCTTTTTGTCTAATTTCGAAATTAGAAAGTTTTGCACATAAAAACAATTAATCTTTTTAAATAATTTAATCCTCCATTAATTTTTAAACTTAATTTTTACCCCCACTTTTCTTCATCCCCCCTTTATTAATTGCTTAATTAATTTTTCATTCTCATGTCCTATTCAAACCTAGGCTTAAATTCAACTAGGCTTAGCAAAATTGTTTTTAAGGGAAATTTTATAATTTTTAAACTTTACTCATGCAACAATTATCTTAAGGCTAACCAGTTCAAAATGAGATGTTGTTTTCTAGGTACCTAGGTTCATTAACTCACCAGTGTTAACAACTGTGACATGCGCTTCAAGATGCACTACATGATCCAAAGGTGCCACTCGCCTTCACTCATGTTTCATTATGCGACGTTCCCTTCAAGACACACTACGTGCTCCAAGGGTGTCACTTGCCTTTTGACTGATCTTGGTAGAAGTCAAACGCCTAGAGTAAATACTCTATCAGGTTACCTTGTGGGAGACTAGGGGCATGTAAGGAATAAGGACCATGCCTTATTGTGCACCCCTTAGAATCATCATGAGTGACTGTCATAGTTTTCCCTCACGACATCATAGATCTCTCAAATCAGGTAATTGTTAACCTACATTTTGAGCCACGACGCAAGTGATAGTAGGTTGTGGCAGGGATGCTACCACATGACCTCTCCCACAATATCTCTGGTTGTTGTGCATGACCCTTTTACTCCAAATGTGAGTCTGATTAGCAAGCTATCATCAACCTGCATCCATCAATGAAACATGTCAGTGATCCAAAATCAACATCATAGTTTATCAGTCATATGTCATTTATGCAATAAAAAAAACACTCAAACCATAAACAATCCACTCCTTGACTCGATCTGGAGTTTAAGGAGGTCCATCGATGCCATAGACATTCTCAATCAGTCCCGAGTCTTTCCCACTTAGGAGAAACCAGTCAATAGGATATGTCGATACAAATATAATCAAATAACATATCATCCTATCGACAATCATCATCATAATACATAAGTGAAACAATCAATCATATAAGGAATCAGATCACTTTCACACAAGTGCCCTCAAGGAAAAGTCATATCAGAAGTGCGCGCAAGAGTGGGATGTTACACATCTCTCAATTACTTGTGTATTCGTATACTCTATCTATGTCTGTGCTTGTGTATTAGTTCATTGTATGCTATTTCTCCGTGTGAAGAACAAATGGTAACATCTACATACAATTCCCTAGATTACAACACTTATCCATAAAAACAATAAGTTTACAAACTAAAGTTCTTTAACTAAAATGTGGTCTTCCATATTTTCCCCATTTCCTAACAAATCAACTCTCCTTTGAGATTCCAAATGTCTTAATTTTTTCAGCAAATAAATTTAATTATTTTTTCAACAAACATATATAATTTCATATTCAAGTAATATATACACATTTTACTTTCAGATTAATAATTTTGGTGAGAGAATAGGGAAATCTTTCCTACTCAAATTCCCATTAACGATTTTGGTGAGAGAATAGGGAATTCTTTGCTTCTCAAATTCCTATAAACTTGTTGTTTATGGGGCTCCTCTTCAAATATTTCACTCATAAGCCTCAAATTTATGTTTATGGGCTCCTCTCCAAATATTATTAATCAAATGTTTCCACTCATAACCCTATAATTCCTATTCATGGGCTCCTCTCAAGTTAAATCTTTTCTTTTCCTCTAAAAAAAGCACAATTTTCATTATGATAATCAAAATTACATTTTGTGGATACACCTTCTAGTGTATTCTTGTGATAAAGTATGTCTACATACTTCATATCGAGTGGTTATTTGTTCTTCATCCCGTGGGATTTTACATAGTCATTCCCAAAAAATCTGTAATGTTATAGCGTATTGAGTACAGTCCTCAGTTTGCATAGTATCCTTCATAGATTTTGTATCCAAAATCTTGTAAAATATTTAGAGTTTTCTTTCATTTACAAAAACGTTCTCTGTTGTTCCTGTGTTTGTTCGTTTATGAACTCTGTGATCTTCCAGTGGCCCATATCCATGTGTGTGCCCTTTTTCGAAGCCCTTTCCACTTCTTTATTCCTTTCCCTATAGACATGTTGACAAAAAAAGAAGTCAAAAAAATTCTGCAGTGATTTTATGTCTTCCACAATATTGGAAAGACTGATATTATTTCATCTTTGTGTTCCATTTATCCAGTTTATTGCATTTTTTGAGTCTCCAAAAACTGATAACTTTTTGCAGTCTTTTTCAAGGGCAAAAACCATGAGAAGTTTGAGGCTCATTAATTCCGCATAATTATTAGTTCCATTTCCCAATCCAGAAGATAAACTGAAGTAGTGTGTGTCTGAGAAGTATAGTAAGCCTCCTCCTCCACATGTGTAGTGTTGGGAAGCTTCATCAAAAAATCCACAAGGTGTGGATTTTTCTATGTATACTTCTTTTATTACTCTGTTCTTTGATCTTTCTTTTGAAGGAAAGGAAGAGAAAATTGACAGACTATTTAGTGAGGTTTTCTCATGAGAAATAGTCACCTCTTTGAAGATGGCTTCATTTCTTACTAGCCATACTCCCCAAGTGATCAGTAAAGGGAGTAATCTGTATGTTTTGTAAGAGGATTTTTCCCACCTGTTCTTCCAGGCTTGTTCCAAGGTGTGGCCTTCCCACTGAAAATGGAATTTCAGAGTGCATGAAACTCCTGCCCAAACCAATTTTAGATAAGTGCATTCAAGAAAGAGATGTTGTGTCGTTTCTCTCTCTATCTTGCACAGTGGGAATTTGCTTGGTCCAACAAAATTTCCTTTTTGTAAAATATCCCAGGTTGGGGCTTTATTTGAAAGCACACACCACTAGAAGAGTTTTGACCTGGCAGGACCATTGATCTTCCAAATATTTTTCCACCACTAGATTGGTTCAACTTCTGAGATTTCTTGCATTAGCTGTGAATATCCTTCCTTTGGAGTGTAGATACCAGACTCATTTTTGTCCCAAACCAGTTCGTCTTCTTATTCTCTTATCTTGATTTGTGAGCAAAAAAGTAATTCTCCAATTCTACTGAATCATCAGTGTTTAAATTAAGAGTAGAGGCAGTTTTCCACCCTTGAGCCCAAAGGGTAGTGGAGGGATGGTCAACAAGTGAGTTTAAGGAGTTCAATCCTTTTTTCTTTAAAGTGGCTAGTAGATGATCTGAGAGTAAGTGTTTTCCTTCACTTCCTATCCAAGGATCAGTCCCTAGCCTTACTCGGAGTCTATTTCCTACCTTCCAAGCAATACCACATTCTATTACATGGAAAGATTTTATCACTGCCTTCCAAATTGTTGAGGCACCTCTGAGAGTTTTCTGAGTTATTCTGATCCAAGACTCCAAGGTGTCTCGTTCAATGTATTTTTTGATGACAACCTTTGTCCAGAGACTATTTGTAGAAAGAAGGAGCTAGCCCCCTTTAGAAGCTAAGGCTTTGGAGAAAACATGTATATTTTTTAGGCCCCAACCGCCTAAAGATTTAGGGACTGCAATCATTTTCCATCTTACCCAAGGAGCCACATCTGTATCTTTCTTTCCACTCCACAGAAATATGAAAGAGAGTTTTCTAGCTCCCTCCAAAGTTCCTTTTGGGATCCAAGACAGAGGCATCCAAAATACTGTGATGGATTCCAAAAATGATTTTACTAGTACCAATCTGCTAGCTTTGGAAATCCATTTGTGGCTCCATGAACTTAACCTTTTTTATAATTTCTTCAGTATCCAAGACCAATCCTCCTTTCTGTGATCATTTGGTTTCAAAGTGAATCCCAAGTACTTGAGTCCTTCATCAATCGTTTTCTCTTCAAAAGGGAAGAGAAGCTTATATTGAATTTTTTCCATTTCTTAGGGACAAAAGGTGGTGAGAGTAGACTTTCCTTCGTTTATTATCATTCCTGTAGCTTTGGAGAAGAGTTTCAGAGTGTTATTTAGATTGTCAGCCTCCCCTCTAGTTCCTGCAGAGAAGACAAGGATGTCGTCTACAAAGAGAAGGTGGGTTACATAAAGAGTATTGGAAATATTGATGCCTGGAAAAGACCCAGATCATTTTTCTGCTGCTATAGCCCCGCTTAATCCTTCAACAACAAGAAGAAACAAAAGAGGGGAAAGTGGACAGCCTTGTCTTAAGCCTCTTTTAGATCTAAAAAAGTTCGTGGTTGACCCATTTATGAGGACTGAGAAAGTTACAGTTGTAATACAACACATGATCCATCTGATAAATGGAACTATAAAGCCTAGATGCGTTAAAAGCAATCGTAAATAGAGCCAACTTACCCTGTCATAGGATTTGGAAAGATCAATTTTAAGAACCACACTCTTTAGCTTCCTGGTCTCTATGTTGTGTAGGGATTCCTATGCCACTCCAATTGCTTCATGAATCTGCTTGCCCTCTAGGAATCCAAATTGTTCCAAGGAGATTTTGTCAGAAAGTAGAGTCTTAAGTCTTCTGGCTATGACTTTGGAGATGATCCTGTATATGCAATTGCATAGGGAGATAGGTCTGAAGTCATCTAGGGTTTCTGGGTTGTCCTTCTTTGGAATAAGGGAAATAAAGGTTGAGTTTAAACTTAAAGGAATTTGTCCAGTAAGCCTTGTCTCTTCAACAAGGCTTAGTATATCTTGTCCAATAGAATCAAAGAAGCCCAGGAAGAACTCAATTGTCCATTCATCTGGTCCTGGGCTTTTGTCCATTTGAAAAATATTCAATACAGCCTTAAGTTCTTCTAGTGTTACCTTTTCCATAAGCATTCTATTATCTTCCTTACTAGTAAATCCCAGAAAGTACTATACCATTCAAATCACTTCTTTAATAGTGGCCTTGTTTTCTGCTTTGAAGAGATCCTGGAAGAAATTTTTTCCAATTTTCTCCATTCCTTCAAAGGTATGTTCCTTTTTTCCATCTTGATCCTTTAACTGCCAGATTGAGTTTATGCACCTTCTACCTTTTGCATATGCTTGGAATAATTTTGTGTTCTCATCTCCACTCTTCAGCTAGGTGGCTCTTCTTTTTAATCTCCATGTATCTTATTTTTACTTTAGTAGATTGTTTCTCCTTTCTTCCAATTTTAGCAGACTTAGTTTGGCATTTGTTGTATCAAATTCTCCACCCTGTTCTTCTAAAATAAGGTTTAATTTTGATTATAGTTCCTTCAGTTCCATATCCTCTTTTAGCAGTTTCTGATGTGCCCAGGTCTTCGTCTTCTCTTCGATAATCTGTAGGTTTTTTACAATGTGTAGACATGTCATCCCATTGCTTCCTGGGTTATAATATTGCCAATTTTCCTTAACCAGCTTTAAAAAAGTTTCATCACTGAGCTAGGTTATATCGAATTTGAAAGGACTGGGTGGCTTATCCAATCCAGTTCTTAGTTCAAGGAAAATTGGGTAATGATCTGAGATTCCCCCGTGTCCTATCCATTGTTTCAGTTGAAAGGATTTTTTAAGAAGTATATCCTTTATCAAAAAATGATCCAGTCTTTTTGCAATGTTGTCTTCTCCCACTCTGTTGTTTCTCCAAGTTGGTTTGAATTTAACCATCTCAATATCCAGAAGATTGTGTTCATCCAGTTTTTCTGTAAAGTAGGTCGAGAGGGGGTCCGATCTCGCATGGGATCCCGAAACTTCTTTAATGCCTAAAGAGAAATTTAAGTCTCCTCCCAGGATTAAGTGATTTTCTTTTAGGAAGGACTTATTGAAGACAACGTCCCAGTAAGGGTCTCTGTTATGACGAGGCCCATAAATGTTTACAATATTGAGGGGGTATTCAACTTCTTTTGAGAATACTATGATCCCAAGTCTAGATTCAAAATCCCAACAATTAAGGAATTTTATAGTGAGGCAATTCCATCCAATAGCTAGTCCTCTAGATCTCCCAATAGATTCCAAGGTAATGAATCTCTAGTCCGGTAAAAGAAAAGAGAGTATGTTTTCAACTTCCGCCCCTTCCCCCAAGGTTTCTTCAAGGAGAAGTACATCTGAATGTTCTGTGAGAATCATCCTTTTTAGGGCTTGTTTTTTAGGGGACTAGCCAAACCCCTACAATTGAAGGAACAACACTTCATCAAGGCCCCTTTCCCAGGGTTCGCCTTTCTCTAAGCGCCCTTTCAATAGAGACCTATTTCCCTGCTAATAAGTCAATTATGGCTCTCTTCTATGCTTTTGAGAAGAAAGATTTCCTGCCTCTGCTAGCTTTTTCTATTGGAGTCAGGTCTAATGCTAAACCTCCTGTGTGTTCTGTTTTCTATGATCTTAATAAATATCTTCTTGTGGAGGTGTTTGTCGAAGAGGTAGTGGACTCATCCGAGGAAGGAGTAGGAGAAGAAGCTAGTTATACTGGGAGGAGGAGGGAGGAAGAGGAGGTCGGGGAAAGGGCTAGGCAATGAGGGGGCAAGGAAGGAGGTGGAAAGGGGGGTTGAATAGAAAACAAGGGAGGGAACATGGGAAGGGTTAGTGAGAGCAGCCACTCAGGACTTTTAATAGACAAATTATTTATTAAAACAGTAATAGAGGGGGCAGGGTTAGAAAAGGTACTTGTGACCAGGAAGGAAAAGTCTTCCATCTGGACTGGAACTTGTTGGATCGGGCACATGGTAGCCAACTCTATACAGGTTTGAACCAAATCTTCGACCAAAACTTCGGTGAGGAATTATGTTTGACAACCCTTCTCCTTTTGTAAGTAGGGATCAGGAACTGAAGAGCCAACATTCTTTTGTGAATATTTATTCCTCCCATATACCGTTCCTCTGGTTCTTAGAGGGATTTTACAATTTTTAATCAGATGTCCATACTGATGACATCTTCGACATCTGAAATGAATGTTCTCATAGTCCAATTTTTGGGAATATGTGTAGTCTCCCCAGGTGAGATCCATCTCTTCCCCCAGGCCTTCCCTAACATTCAAATTAACCAGAATTCTTGCAACCTTCCTTTGTTTTGTTTCTTCATATGACATATCCGCATCCAAGAAATCTCCTAAGAAATTCCCAATTTTTTTGAGGTACTCAAAAGACCATAGATGGAAAGGAATTGTTGGTAGTCTTACCCAGACCGTAATTTTGTCAAGGCGTTTTGTACTTGCGTGAACAAGAAGATTCCATGGTTTGAGAAGCATTAGAGAGTTGTTGATACTCCATTCTTTATTTAGTACCCATTTGGAGTGTTCATTGTTCTGGAAGGTGAAGGCATACCAATTCTTGTTTAATTCCACTAGTTCCGGTGGATATCTGAGCTCGGCCTGCCAAGCATCATGCATCCAATCTCGGATGGTTTTTACCGCGAAGACCCTGCCATTCACTCTCCCAACAATTGTTGGGCTTGCCATATGTGTGACCTGGTTGAACTCCACGTCTTCACTGAGAGCTAGGTTTCCAATTTTCCCTTTGTTCTTTAAGATTTTCCTTTTAAACCTAGGCCATGTTTCTCTGTCTCAGACATCTCCTTCCGAAGTATTTAAGTTCTTCTTTGTTTGTTCTCTAGTGGAGAAAGACTATTCAAAACCACTATACTCATCCTGTTCTAGCCTGGCAAAGATAAAACCCTTGCAAGAGGAGAAAGGGACCGCAGATGGTCCTGACTCAGAAGAGACTGAGGGGTTGGTACCTTCGCTTGAGGGGTGACCCGGGTGGGTGAGTTCTGGAGAAGTGAGACCTCCTGTTATGGATTTTACCCACTCTAGGTTAGTAGATTGAGGCGGACTTAGCAGGGGGAGAGCACAGGTAGGAGTGCTTGTGGGCTTGGTCACCCATGGTTCTGGAAAATCTTCGAACAAC
>SNQJ01S0059593.1:37522-51935 GCA_010110895.2 Picea sitchensis | reverse complement strand
TTGGTGCTATTCATTAATGAGTCTCATGGTAGAAATTTCATTTTGCTCATGATAGAAATTGCATTGAAGTTTTAATATTCAATGTTGAGTATTCATTTATCTTATAGTGAAAACCTATTTTTTTATGTTGAACTATTAATCATATTTACCCAATGATATTCAACTTTTGAATCTTCAACTATTATTTATTGGAAAATTGTGTCTTTTTATTGGATTACAAACTAGCTTAGTTTGATTACAATTATTTAGGAGAATAATTTTCTTTCAATATGTGGACTTGCACATTATGCAAAATGATACCTTTCATTTTTGTTGAATTCCTTAGATTCTATGAAAATTGTGTCTTCTTATTGGATTACAAATTAGCTTATTTTCATTACAATGATTTAGAAGAGTATTTTTCTTTCAATGTTATACAAAGTGATACCCTTAAATTCCTTTATTTCAATTTAGATTCTATGCATGTAATTTTAGTTGAGATCAATAACATTATATGAGTTGACTTTGTTAAAGGAAATTAATTCTTTTTCTTAATTCAAGTGATTTATTTTTGTTAAAAAAAATTATTCTTTTTATTAATTCCAATTATCAAATATATGTGTCATTTTACATCTAAAGAAATCATAAAGACAAAAACACTATAAAACCACACACATTTTAGTAAGTGAGTCAAAGTTCTAAACGTGATTCACCATTAAATTTAAATGTAACTCGTGATTTTTCCATGCTACATCATGGATTCCATTTGTTTCAAGAATGCTTATGATGTCCATTTACAATCTATTCTATATTATATTTAAAGTAAATTAATATGCTATGTTCTAAGAAGACAAAACTATTTAAATCAAATGCATTTGTCATTGTGCCATGAGAAAACATCACCACTAAGATAGTGACCCAATTTAATTTGAATTGCAATATATTCATAGTAAGGCATTCTACGTTTTGACTTTCTTTTGTGTGAATTAGTTGACTTTGTTTTGCCGAAATAGACAACATAAACTTGCACCAAATCACTATTTTATGTTGTTTAAAATCCATTTTTGAATGCATAAATAGATTCAACATGATGAAAAACCCATGGAACACTAAAATTATACAGAATTAACCATTCAAATATGCATATCTAATAATTTATTGTGAGATTTTAGACAAATATCCCTAAAAAAAAAATAGTTAGAAAAAAACCAAAACCTAAAAACACTAAAAGCTATCTTTATGATTTTTATTAACCAAATTAATATGCCAACTTCCTTCAAATTATTTTGATATTCTCTTTCATCCATTTAAAAGATATGCTAATTACAATGTAATTAAAAAAACCATAAAAACAAAAAATAAAAAAACATGTAATTAAAAAAACCATAAAAACGAATAAAAAAAAAAAATTAATCAATGATGACACACAAAACAAAATACTTTTTATGTCACACGAAGAAGTACACATTCCAATTTTTTTTTTTCCATTTTTCATTTTGTTATGGCCAATGACCATTACATAAAGTTTTATGACCATAGCATTACTTTTTTCCATTTCGAGAAAATGAAAAATATTTAAAGATACCTTTTTCCATTTCAAGAAAATGAAAAATATTTAAATATTTAATTATACGATAGATGGATGGCTTGAATCTCCGACCTTGGAGTTAACAGACACACGCTATAAACAACTGAGCTATTCCAGCTGCCATGGTCATCTTAATTTATAGTCATCGTACGCAGAAGAGCTGCGCATCCAACAGCCACACGCTATAAACCTGAAAAATTTGAATTCAAAAACCTGAAAAACTTGATTATACAAATTTAATTACATTATTAATTCAGCTCTCATATGTATTGCTGTTACCGAATCAAATACTCTCCGAATTTTGTTTATGTATTGCTGTTACCGGAATTTCAAACAAAACTAATCGGAAAAACACATCAGATTTTCATTATTAATTCCGCTCTCTTATCATATGTTACGCATTCAAATATTCTCAGAGAAGGCAATAATTTAACAACCATTCCTTTGCCGGGATTTGAACCCGGGTCGCCTGGGTGAAAACCAGGTATCCTAACCGGACTAGACGACAACGGAAGCTATGTTAATTTATTGGAGTTTTTTATATTTTAGAATTAAAAGGATGTATATCACGCATATCCATATCACCTCGAAAATGGAAATTAAATTCACCTATTCATATTCATTAGTTTTTATTCGTGCAAAACTCTCTTGGCTTTTTATTATTGGATCCCACTACCTCAAGGCGTTTTTATGGTTTCAGTTTAGGTCTTTACATAAATATCTTGCCTAAAGGTGAAAAACTCCTCTCTTTCCATCATTGGATCCAACCCCTTTGAGCAATAATCATTGTATCTTAAAAATGGGAAAAGAAATGTAAAAAAAATAAAATGAAAAATATTATAAAGTAAGAAAAAATTGTATTTGTTACATAATTTTAAAATGTGAATTTAAATTAAAAATATTTATAATTCCAAATGAAGAACATAAATGGATTGTGAAAAAGTAGTAATAACATAATAATTTAAAGATTTTAGGGATGAAATAAAGATTATTAAAATGTAAATATAGTAAAATATTGGAAGTTTAGTGACAACAATAATAGAAATGTTTTATTAACTAGCAACAACCACTTTATAAAAGTAGTTGATATACTTCGATCAACGTCATTTTTTACCTTTTCAAATTAATAGCGCCAATCCTATATCAATCACTTTTATAATGTGGTTTTTCACCTTTTCAAATTAATAACGTCAATCCGTGTATATCAACCACTTTTATAATGTGATTGTTGCTAGTTGACGATCAACATGATTTGGGGACTACCACCATTAATATATTTATACATATATATTAATTAATTAATATATATTGTCAACATATATTGATAGATTTGAAAAACAAAATAAAAACAAAATAATAATACAACCTATTAATTAATTAATAAAATAAAACATTAATAATAATGCAAAAATATATAAATATATAAATATATAAATTTATAAAAATAGAAATATATTAATTAGTTAATACCTTAGTGTAATGTATAAATTAAATTAAGTATCAATATATTAATGTATAATGTAATGTATTAGTGCAACATGTTAATTAATAAATACTTTAATAATATATTGTATTAATTAATTTATACAATAAGATATTGCAATAAGAAGGTAAAAACAAAGAAATAATATAACTTATTAATTAATTAATAAAGTAAAACAATTTTTATACATTACTAATGTATTAATACATTAATAAAGTAATAATAAATGAATACATTATTAATAATGTAAATATACATTAATCATATTTAAATACATTAATATAATATTAGATAAATGTACAAAAGTACTAATGTATTAATTAATAAATACATGAACGATTTATTAATTAATGTATTAATACATAAATTAAAGTATTAGTTAATTAATAAATTAATTAATACCTTAATATGATGTATAAATTAAGTATCAACACATTAAGTATAATGTAATGTATTAATGTAACATGTTAATTAGTAAATATCTTAATAATATATAATATATTGTATTAATACATTATACATTAATAAATTACCAAAGTAGCCTAAAGGGGTTGGATCCAATGGTGGAAAGAGAAAAGTTTTTCACAGTTGGGCAAGATTCAATTCTCGTGAGGGCTTTACCTGGAGCCATGGGGGCATCGTGAGGTAGGTGGTCAAATGTGTGGTTGCACCCAGAGATACTATATTAAATGGTATCTCGACCCGTGCACACATAAGTGGATCAAAGCAGACCCCATGTCCTTCAAATTTATTAGTCGCCGAGGTGTAGGACAGTGTCGGGTTAAGGGTTGGTGTGGCAGGGTTGGTGTGGCGTGCGATTCCCAAATATTAAAATATTATTAATTAATATATTAACAAAACATCCATACATTAATAATAAAGTGTCAAAAATTATAATAATACATTAAAATATTAAAATATTAACCCAATATTCATACAATATTCCAATACAATATTCCAATACAAAAACTATAATAAAGTAAATATATATTTGTAATACTATACCATGTCCTTAGTAGGAATAATCTAACACTAATTCTAATAACTATTGACCATAATATATTAGTGTCTTATTATTGACATGGTTAATTATTAATATTAATTAATAATTATTGTATAAGAGGTATGTATGCATAATATACATGCATAACCTTAAAATACCCCTTTATAATATAGATTATTATGTATATTAATAATATAGTTAAATATTATTATTATTAATTAATAATTATTTATGTATTATGTATAATAATGGTTAAGAATATGTGTTTCCTCCTAAGAGGTCACAAGTTCAAATCTAGAGGAGGGTAGGGTATGTATATCTTCGTAGACTTTACCAATAGTTGGGTGGAGGAGGTCTCATACACCAATTTGGTGTCTGGCTTGGTCGTGACCTTAAAATTAGAGGATAATAACAATTAAATATTAATAATATTATTAGTGACTATATTATTAATACATTATTAATAAAGTATTATCATATATTAATGTGATTATTAATAAAATATTATTATTATTATTACTAGTTATTAGTATTATTATTATTTACTATGGTTGATCATGTTTCACAATGGTTGACCATGTTTCACAATGGTTAACCTTTTTTTACCGAATTCTAGTTAAAAAGAGGCACAGGGGATATGTTAAAAATGACGCCATTTTAACTGAAATCTAGTAAAAATGGAGTCAATCGATGTATATCAACCAATTTTTACTTAAATGTGGTTGTTGTTAAAAAGTGGTAGATATACGCTAATCAGTGTCATTTTCCACGATTTAATTATGGTTGACCATGACCATAGTTTACTTCCCTAGACCTTCGCTATGATTGACCTTTATTATGCATAACCTTCAATATAATTGACCTTGGTTGAGCATGGCCATGTATGAATGTCGTTGACCATGGTTGACAATGGTTAACCATGTTTGACAGTGGTTAATGTTTGTCACATAATGACATTGAGAAATGGTCCTCTCAATGGAATGTTGGGCTATGTTTTTCACATTCTGACATCGCACTGTGTACATCACATTGTGACAATGGGTTATCTTCATCAAACAATGACATTTCGAATGTTTCTCAAATTATGACAAGAAACATTGGAACTGCGAGACATTTGGAAATGATTCTCACATTTTGACTATGGTTAAGGGTCTGTTTGTCACATGACATCGTAAGGTTTTGGTCATCACATTGCGATGTAGGGTTTTTGTTTGACACAATGTGGTGTTATAATAGGTTTTCCATAGTTTTATAGTGCGTTATGTTCATCACATAACAATGTCGGGAAATGACAGTTTCACTGGTATGTTGGGCTATGTTTTTTCACATTGCAACATGAAATCGTAAGGTTATGATCATCACATTGCGACGTAGGTTTTTTTTCTGACACAATGTGGTGTTGGAATAGGTTTGTCATAGTATGAAAATGGGTTATATTCATCACATACCAATGTTGGGAAATGGTAATCTAAATAGAATGTTGGGTTTGTTTGTCACATTGAGACATTGGATTGTGTACATCACATTAAGACAATGGGTTATCTTTGCTAGAAAAAGGCATTTTCAAAATTTTCTAACATTATGATCATAGGATGTTTTCTTCAAAGTGCGACAATGAGGTTATGGTAATCACATTGCGATGACCAAACTATGTTCATCACATTACAACAATATGGCTATGTTTGTCACATTACGACGATGGGGCTATGTTTTACACATCGCGACATTACTATGTTTGTCATATTGTGACACTACTATGTTCGTCACCTTGAAACATTACTATGTTCATCAATATGCGACGAAAAGGCTATGTTTGTCACATTGCGACAATATGGGTATGTTTGTCACATTATGACGACAAGGCTATGTTCATCATATTGCGACAAGGTGGGTATGTTCATCACATTCTGACAAAAAAGCTATGTTTGACACTTTGTGACATTACTATATTTGTCATATTGTGACACTACTATGTTTGTCACATTGCGACGACAAGGCTATGATTGTAACATTGTGACAATATGGGTATGTTTGTCACATTACCATGAAGAGACTATGTATGTAACATTGTGATGAGAGGGAAATGTTTGACACATTGTGAAATCACTTTGTTTATTAGATTGTGACACTACCATGTTCATTATATTGCAACATTACTATGTGCATTACTATGTGGTGGAAAGACTATGTTTGTCACATTGTGGCAATATGGGTATGTTCATCGCAATGTGACGACAAGATATGTTCATCACATTAAGATGATAGGGCTATGTTTGATGCATTGCAACATTACTATGTTTCTCACATTGTGACACTATTATGTTAGTCACATTGGAACTTTACTATGTTCATCAATTTGCGATGAGAAGGCTATGTTCGTCTCATTATGATGATGGTTCCTAGACTAACATTTTGTTAATTTTAATGTCTAAATTAAACATTATGTTAATGTTAATGTCTAAATATAGATGTTAATGTCTAATTATATTAATTTCTAAATTAAACATTATGTCTAAGGCTATTATATTGCTAGGACTAACATTAAGACGATAGGGCTATGTTTGATGCATTGAAACATTATTATGTTTGTCATATTGTGACACTATTATGTTAGTCACATTGGAACTTTACTATGTTCATCAAGTTGCGATAACAAGGCTGTGTTTGTCACATTGTGATGATGGGGCTATGTTTGTCACATTTCTAGGATGGAGCTTTGTTTGAAATATTGTGACATTAATATGGTTATGAAATTATTATAGTATTATGTTCGCCACATTGCAACATTACTATGTTCATCACTTTGCTATGACAAGGTTGTTTTTGTCACATTGCGACAATATGGGTATGTTCGTCACATGGAAACAATGGGCTATGTTCATCACATCACAACGATAGGACTATGTTCGACACATTGCAACATTACCATGTTTCTTAGACTGTGACACTACTATGTTCATCAAATTGCAAAATTACTAGGTTAATTACTTTGCAATGACAAGGCTATGTTTGTCACATTATGACAACGGGTCTATATTCGTCACATTACGACAATGGGGCTATGATAATCACATTACGACGTTACTATGTTTTTTAGATTGTGACACTAGACTATGTTCATCACATTGCAAGATTACTATATTCATCACTTTTCGATGACAAGTCTATGTTCGTCACATTGAACCAATATTGGCTATGTTTGTTACATTATGATGGTGGGATATGTTCGACACATTGTGTCATTACTATGGTTGTCAGATTGTGACGCTAATATGTTTATCATATCACAATGTTCGGTTTTGTTCATCATACTTGAACGTCGGGTCATGTTCGTCACATGACAAGCTTGGTTTATGTTCAACAGATTACAAAAATGAAGTTTTGACAAGGCTTTTTTTTTAAATCTAATGAATTGTTTCCTTTGTCACAAAGATAGAAAATTTGAACCGATGTGATGTATTACATAGAATTCAAATTAATATCATACTTTTTCTAAGGACATTGATAGAAAATCATCTTTAAATTTAGACATGAAGATTTTTACTTGTCCTAAAGAAATTGATAGAAAACAATCTTGAACATTATAGATGATGAATTATACTTGTTCTAAAGACATTGATAACAAATCATTTAATAATTTTTACTTGTCCTAAGATCATTGATAGAAAATCAATGCTAAAGTGTTACTAAATTATTGATAAATTAATAAAATAATCGATTATTAATAAATTAATACATTATTATAGTATTACTACACTAATAATTAATAATGTAATACATTAAATAAACATTAAATGCATTAATAAATACATTACTAAAGAGTGAATACATTAAAATATTAATAAAGTATTAATACAATAATAAATAATACATTAAATTAAATTAAATTAAAATCAAAATTGTTAGATTATTATCATTACATTCTTATTATTAGATTATTATTATTTAAATTATTATTTTCTTGTTATTATAAAATAAACCTTAATAAAAATAACCTTAACTTTAATAAAACCATAACCCTAATTTTAATGAGAATAACTATAACCCTAATATCACTTTAAGGATAACCCTAATAAGTATTAAAAATAATTGAAATGTATAACAAGACTGATAAGTTTCCTTTAAATTGTAATGCATTTATACTAAGATTAGTGTTTAAGGCATCTCGAACTTGTATTGATATTTATAATATTGTGAAAAACTTGTTCTTTACATGCATAATGCATAAAATGCATTAATAAATACATTACATTTTTATTTTTATTTTTTTAAGTAAAAAAGGCGAATCCTGTTATATTAAAACTTCAAAAAGAAAATACACCATGACATGTAGGTGCCAGTTGTCCCACCTGTGCAGGAAAACGAGACAGCTGGCCTGTCTAGAATAGCATGCAAATTCAAAAAACTCATTTCGCCACCCTACCCGAAGGAAACCAGGGTGCATGTCCATTTTTAGCAGTAGTTTAGTAAGGCCTATGCTAACGCTAACAAGGCTATTAACTAAAAGAGCTACAACTCTAATAAACATCAAAAGAGAGAGAGTTGGAGACAATGTTGAACAAAAGAACCTATTCACCGGATTCCTCACAGTCGTCCATCGCCTTGCCACTGCTAACAGGAATGACATAGAGCTGAACGCAGGTGGGGCATTGTCACCATGGAGTGGCACTGGAGTAAGTTGCATACAGCATGTCCAAGCGTTGGCTAATGTGAACAACCCTGAATATTTGGTCGTCCACCATACTGCGGACCTCAAAGATCAAGTGCAAGTGCTCCGGGTGAAGGAGTGGTGGCGGGGGTGGCGACTTTTGTTTAGCATCCGTCTCCTGGTGGCCATGCTACTTTATCTGCGCCTACGAGTCGTTGTTTCCTTCCGGCAGTTATTCCTCTATCAGGCAAGTCGCGAATTCCTCAGTGGGAGCATCGCTAGGACCGTGTGCCTCTTTCCAGTGGGTCGGTGGTGCTTCTGCTTCAATGCACGCTGGGGGGTTCCAATTGTCCGGAACCGTAAACATTCAACTTTCAGAGAAGTCGTGGGGGAGTTCCATGGTCAAAATTTCCTCGACATAAGTTCTGGGGGATGAGACTATTGTTGTGGTCTCCCTACGTCTCTTCCTCTTAGCCAGAACTAGAGCCCGTTCAAACCGCTTGTGTCTTTTCCTCCTGGAGTCAGCCACATACCACCCTGCTCCTCTGCGGGGTCTTCCTCTAGCTCGCGGCATAATGAAAATGAGGACCAGGGCCAGGATTTATCCTTCGCTTCTGTTCCTTCTCAGCTCTGTCAGCTGCGAATGCATCCTAAGGGTTTCGAAAAGGCAGATAATAGCACAAATGGTGGTTGCAGCCATTAAATCCGAGAGCTTAATGCTCTGGCTGGCCGGCTTGTTCTCGCGCGTGAGAGGCCTCGTCAATAGATGGAGGCCGATTGAAGTGAGAGCCCTCATAACTGGCGAGGGTGTGAGGGCGATTGGCCACCATAAATGGATCCTCCTTGCGCATGTCCACGTGCCCCATCTTCTCCACGTGGCACCCCATTCGGGGTAAATACATTACATTATTATCATAAAACAAAATTCATATTTATAAATAGTGAGCTTGTATTTATATTTATAATATTGTGAAAACACTATTTACATGTATAATTTTACAAACACTATTATTATAACACAAAAAACAAAAAATATATTAATTTTAACTTTTAATTTTTAAATATATAAATTAATATATAAATGATAAAGTATTACTAAATTATTGATAAATTAATAAATAAATACATTATTAAGAAATTAATACATTAAGTCTACACTAATAAAGTAATACATTAACAATGCATTATTACATTAATAATACATTAAATGCATTAATAAATACATTACTATAATATGGATACATTAAAGCATTGATAAAGTATTAATACAATAATAAATAATATATTAAATTAAATTAAAAATAAAAGTAATAAATTATTATCATTAAATTATTATTATTTAAATTATCTTTTTATTATTATAAAATAAATCTTAATACAAATAACTTTAACTTTAATATAATGATAATCTTAATTTTAGTAGGAATAACCTTAACCCTAATCTCAATATAATTCAATATAATGGTAACCCTAATAACTATTAATAATAATTGAAATTTATAACAAGAATAATAATTTTCTTTAAATATTTTAATATTAAGATTAGTCTCTAACTCCATCTTAAATGTGTAAACATATTATTAATATTAATATTAGTGTCTAAATACTAATATAACTATTTCATAGAAACAATGAAAGAATAAACAACAAAATTATATTATATATAAGAATAATACATATAAGAATAATGTTTTTCTATTAATGCCCCACATTACATATAAGAATAAATGGATTACAAAATGCCCCTATCCATCTCAGTAAGTATTATCGATTAATTTGATAAACAACAAAATTACATTACATATAAGAATAAACGAATTACAGAATGCCCCTATCCATCTCAGTAAGTATCATCAATTGATTTGATTAAGAGTATAAGTTTTTCCTATTTGCATAATGCCCCTATACATGCCATATCATAGATTGATATGATTAGGATTATAAGTATAAAAATGGAAAAGGCAAATTGGAATAGAAAACGTTCCAACTATCTCAAAATACTTGATTGATAGTTAAAAAGAGCTCCATTAAATGCACATTTAATAAAAAAAACTAAAAGTCGCAGCTCCATTAAACCCATCATTAGTAAAAATAAACTTAAAATTGCAAGGTTATTGTAACGGAATTGCTTCATCTAACCCTACCCAATAAAAAACAACCTAATCACGGTAAAGAAATGGATGGGCAGTAAAAATCCGCACTAAATGCTCCCAATCTCTGGTAGAGAATCTAATCACAGAATCAAGATATCTAATCGCACAATCAAGATAAATAACCTGAAAGGATGGTTAAAAAGCTCCTCTACACCCAAACGTAATAAAAAAACCTAAAAATCGTTGTTGAGTAAACCCACAAGAAGTGAAAAAACCTAAAATCTAAAAATGGCCTCACATCGAAACCCTACCTAGTAAAAGAAAACTGTGCACACAGTTAATAATGTAAATAATGTGAATCTGGTATTTTCATCAAATTTTTGTGACCCATTTTAAAACATTGACCTTTTGTGCCTGTTACTACTTGGTTGAACCCAATATACCTACAGTTTGAATAAATGCCTAATGTCTTTGATTAAATATGATTTGAATATATATGGAATCTCATAAGGAAATTATTGGGTATGAGCAGGTGCAGCACTTATGTATGAAGATTCTTATTAGAAGTCCACATTTGTGCAATGGAGGATCGAGCGATTTTTGGGAGATATATCTGTTTCAATCACATAATCAATACTTCAGAACATACAGTCAATCATAAGAATATAGCTATTCAGTGGAAACAATGAATTAATAAACTCTGCAAAATTACATTACATATAAGAATTAGTAACCACTATTCATTCCTCGATATAGCAGAAGCTAGACGAGGAGGAAGTATGCAGGATAGTGGGAATTTAAATGGTTCCTTTTTTCGATTACTTTTCCAATAATCTGGCATATCAAAAATCATTAATATTGCAATTTTAATTCTTCAGATGACAATTTGAACAATTTCGTTAGACTCAAGTTGAACAGAAAACTTTGCACCAAATTGCTAATTTTATGTGTAAGTTGCATTCCCTGAATTGTTTAAAAAATCTATAAACAAATAAAATTATTAACTATCATTAATAACTTAAAATTAAAAAAAAATAAAAACTGTAAACCCTAATCATAGATTTTAGATACTTGATGATAAGTTGAACTGCAACCTGCAAGACAAATATTAGCATGTATATAGATAGATTTAAAACAATTTATTTGAAATGCCAAGAACTAAACCTTAACAACAGGGAGGAGAAATGGAAATGTGTGCGGCACAATTAATATCCCACCACCACTCTTCACCTGTCAAGGAGATGACTCTCCAGCTCAATGTGTGCAGCACAATTAAAACCCCGGGCTCTTCACCTGCCAAGGAGAGGGCTCTTCACCTGCCAAGGAGATGGCTCTCCACCTGATATTGTTAATTGAAATTGAAACGGGGGATAAACGTGGCATCATTAGATGGCACAATTGCATGCATACAACCGCTTGGCCCAATATGATACATGGATTCATGGCAATGAGGATGAGGTAGTGTTTCGTAACAATTTAAATATGGTAACAAAAGGTTGTATAAATATTAATTATAAATATTAATTATTAGGAATTAATTAAACATGGTAATTATATGATCAAATAGTGATTTTTTAATATGATTAGGTAAATGTGAAAAAGTAAACAAGTAAATAGATGCATTTATAAATGAGAGGAAGTTATGAAGATTAATTGATTTTAGTGTAAGACTAAGAATATGTTAACATCTTTAATGGTTGACCATAAAATTGGAATTTGTAATTAAAAGATGGATTAAACCATCAATTTCAATAGGAGATGCATATCTAAGCAATAAATGAAAGATAATATCAAAATGTTAATATTATAAAATATTTTTTTAAGTATATAGTAAAATATAATATTTAACATTTATAAAATACTTTTTTTTTTAAGTATATCCTAAAATATAATATTTAATATTTATACAGTGTTCAAATTAAAATATTATTTAAAACAATATATTATTCAAAAATTATAATTTGTTATTAAATTTGATTAAATCAAAAGACAAAATAACCTATATTATCATTACTAATTACTGATAAATACAAATCCATACAATTGATGTAATATAAAATAAAATTTACATTAATTATTTATAAATTAATTCTATATGTTTTTTCAAAACAAAAGATTCTAATTCCTCTTTAAATTATCCTCTAATTACTTTGCCAAACATTATAAAAATGCACAAAAATAGAAACATATAACAAAATTTACATTAATTATTTATAAACTAAATTCTACATATTTTCTCATAACAAATCATAACAAAAGGCTCTGATTCCTCCTTGAATTATCCTCTAATTACTTTTCCAAATATTATAATAATGCACAAAAGAATAAACATATAATACAACCATCATTAATATTTACCCATGAAAAATTGTATCTTTTTATTAAAATCCCTACATCCTTCCATTAAAATTCTCTATACCAACATCATATATGTCAATCAACATTAACCATCTTAATGTTGATAGTATGAATATTCAATAATGTATGTAATTCACTTGATAAAAGTGTTGTCTAGATGTTCTATGAAATGACTTTTTTTGTCAAAAAAAAGTTATATAAAAGCGTCGTTTAGATGTTCTACGAAATGATTTTTTTCGCTGAAAACAAGTCATATAAATTTACAGGAATCAATATTTTTTGTTGTTCAAAATCCATTTCTGAATGCAAAAATGGATTCAACATGCTGAAAAACCTTTAGGGCACTCGGATTATACAGAAATAATCTTTTTTGTTGTTCAAAATCCATTTCTGAATGCAAAAATGAATTCAACATGCTGAAAAACCCCTGCAGCACTCGGATTATACAGAAATCATCACTCAAATCTACGAATCTAACAATTTCTCACAGGATTTCAGGTAAATGTCCCTCAAAAAAATCATCGTTTATTCTACGACTTTGATAAAATGTAGATAAATTTTCTTGATAGAACTTGTGTATGATTTTATGAAAAGTTTAACATTTAAAGTAGACACTTCTTTCATCATCATGGGCAAAAAAGTTCATATCCTGGAAAAAAGTGTTGAAGTAGATCTTTAAAAGAGAAGGATAAAATTTAAAAAACTTAAAATTTAAAAAACTTTTTTATGACAATTGGGATAAAAAAGTAAAATATATTATTAAAAATTAAAAATCACTCAAAAAATTAGTTGAGAAGAAATATTGATTATTCAATTCCTCATTAGATTAGGTATTAAGATTAAAAATAATTTAAGATAAAAAATAACTAACGAAATAGCCATCGCTGTAAAAGAGTAATAGTGAGTAAGGGTAAAAAATAGATAAATATAAAGGAGGGGGGAGTAATCTCTGTATCGCCAAATATTGATAATAGGGAAGCTTCAACAATCATGGAAACTCTTTTGCTGGAAGCAACTTTAGTTTGATTTTTCTCTCTGTATCGCTAAATCTTGATATGCTTCAACAATCGTGGCAACTCTATGTTTCAAAAATCTTTTAAGACCAAACTCAAATGTCTATTTTGGTGACTGTCGCTGATGGCTGAGTGTTCCGTTACATTTAATATCTAATTTTCCGTGCTCCAACAATCATGGAAACTCTTTTTGGCTGAAAAAAGATGTAATCATCAACTCTTTTATGTTGAAAAACAAATGTTTTTTG
>SNQJ01S0059592.1:70064-83422 GCA_010110895.2 Picea sitchensis | reverse complement strand
ATTGTTTTCTTTCACCTATATCATAGGCATACAAAAATTCATGAGACATCATCATAAATTTTAAATTCAGAATTTCCTTGTAAATCAGTTACCTACAGATTTCCAATTCTACATTTTATTTTCATATTTTTCTGCATAGGAACCAGATTCATAATTATGGAACTTTCCTTCCCATAGAGGTTTGGCTCAACAGACAATTGGTCTTCCTTATGGGCTTACAACATTGCCATATTCAAGACTCCTTTGCTTCCTTCACTTCAACTTCAATCAGCCAAACAAATTGTTAGTTTCTCCATGCACATACATTTTTAGTGCACCTTTATAACGTCAACACAAACAATTTCAGAGTTTTGCATACTAACAATCAAATTCACTTTCTTAAAAAAAAAAGTACCATTCCCTGCAGTTTGGCTCAGTAGGCAATTGGTCTTCCTTGTGGGCTTACAATACTGCCATATCCAAGACCCATTCCTCCTGCAGTTTCAACATTCCTCAGCCAAACAATTGTTAGTTTCCATGTACATTATCTTTTCAAAATTAGGCATACTAACAGTCCAAGTCATTTTCATCTATTCAAGGATACCAAGCAAAAATGATACATCATCCCTTACCTATGCATCATTCTAGCCTACCAAATTTTTCAAAATGTAATTAAGATATCAATCGATTTTAATGAATGCACCAACATTCGTGGACACATTCATACCCAATGCACCCTTGCATTGATTTTAAGTTTCCCATACTTTTTGACAAGTACTTTGCCATGGTGTGTTGGAGTTTAGCCAAGCTTTTCACTATATGGCTTATTTATTCTCGTTCATTGTTGTTGCAGGACTGCGCTTTCAGCTATAGGACGATCATGATCCCAAATCAATACACATGAAACTCAAAAGTTTCACATGAATGCCTTTAAGCATTCTTCCTCCATTAATAACCAAGGTGCCAACACTCATGGCCACCCAATTTGTTTTTCCTTCAACGCTTACATAATGTAAGTAAAATATTGGAAGGTCCTCCTTCCTTACTGAAAAATCCATTGTCCGTCCTTTATGCAAACATGCATTTCCTTGAAGCAATTCCATGCAACGTGCTATCTATGAGCACTTTTGTTTCCAATCATTCCTTGATTGGTCCATGTATTCATGACATATCAATTCATGAATTCTTTCGAGGATTACAATCAGTGTTTACTACCAGAGGTTCACGCCTCCATCATTCAGGTTCTCCTTCCTGAATCATACCCTACTTGGGTATCCAAGGCATACAACTGCCTTTCAACATTTCATACATAACATTAAGTCTGTAAAACATTTCAGAATGGATTCTTACCCAATCCCTCCATACCTTGTGCCACATAGGCATGGACATTTTTACATCGGTTATGGCTGCTAGCACCCCCTCTAATATTACCCCATTAGTGGTGCTCCATGGAGACTTTTAAAGTCCCTTCAACAATCTTTCAACAAGAACCTTCTCATAGTCATCCTTTGATTGAGCTTGTTCATTATTGGCAACTGTCTTTCTCAACAGTTCCAATCTTATTTCTTTCTACACATGACATACATCATAAGCACATTAGTCGTCATGTAAATTAAAATGCAAGTACCAGAGCATTTAAATTAATAAAATATTTTTAGACATGTCCTAGCATATCTGTATGCACTTCATCACATTATCCTTAATCTTTTCATGAGTGCAACACAACAGTTCTCAATCGTTTTTACAGTAATACAAGCATCATCACTATGGTGTCAAAACATTTACTTTCATCGACGTACTAGCTTTCTCATCCCAGAGAAAAACATAATACACAACAAAAAAGGAATTGAGAGTTCTCCCCTTCTTCAAATTCTTTCTACATTGCCTGGGACTTTTCAGTGTTGCTGACTTATTTCTAAGGCCTCACTATCTTTTCTCTGCTTTTGCAATTTTACTCCCTGTTGGGATCTTCCTGCTCTTTTCCTTGAGCCACCTTGGTTAG
This sequence comes from Picea sitchensis, assembly GCA_010110895.2. Classification (NCBI taxonomy): domain Eukaryota; kingdom Viridiplantae; phylum Streptophyta; class Pinopsida; order Pinales; family Pinaceae; genus Picea; species Picea sitchensis. Next base: position 81,441 of record SNQJ01S0059592.1, on the reverse strand, counting down.
GCCTCACCCTAACCCTTTTTGGAATACAACAGCGTGATTTAATAGAAATTTTTTTGTTCATAATGGATCATGAACCTATGCATCCAACACATTACCATTTGGTTATCAGAATGGTCAATATTCATTTATTAGTGTTCTACTCATTACATGATGTTTTTCAAAATGTAATCCAGGATTCTGGTATATATATATATATATATATATATATATAAACTTGTGGCTTACTGCTTAATTCTTAGCAGTCATTAAGGTTGTGACTTTGTTTTCTTGACAGAGTCTTCACACAATTCCTCCACAGGGAACTCCTTCAGCATGCAACTTCCTTATTGCATATCCATCACTATCTATGCTCGACTCAACCTTGAGTTAGCTTTTATTTGTTTACCAAATATTCCTTAAGGAATATAAATATGCATCTTTGTCATGTACCTAATTACGTATCCATACGTATTCTGGTTTTGTTAACTTACATCCATGATGTATTTAACCATATTCATAATCGTAAACCTGCATGTAGTTGTCATAGGTATATTTCATAGCCCACATACATCTTTACTTTTAAGATCAGTCAACTCAAGATTGTTCACAATCCTTTTCATGTGATTTCCAAAGGCATAATCATTTGCCTCTTATTATGACAACATAACATCTTTACTCATTTACCCTTCTATCTAATTATATTAGTATTCCCTAAGGAAAGGGAATACATTCCCCTCAAGCTATTACTGGGAATAGAACTTTCATGACTCTTCAGAATAGAGTTAGCCATGCATCCATAGTATTCGTTTAATTTGGACAAGAGCAATTCTTGCTATATATTTCCCTCATCAGGGCAACCATATGGTGCCACTGCCTACAACTATACTCTTTCATCATACACGTGCATCACTTGCACGTTTAATATCATTCATACCTAATTGGTATAGATATCAGGCTTCATATCCTTTTTCCAAGGATCTTCCAAGCATCCTTATGCTAATGTATACACATTCGTGTATATGTAGGTGCATCTATTGCACCTTTTTACCTAATGCATTCACTTGATAGTTTAATTTCATCATTAGTGTCCTTTAGTTTGAGATTTCAGTAACTTACAAGACTAATCTCACAGTCATATCTCATGTTGATGTTGCCTTCTCTCATGGCTATAACCAACCAGGGTCACTTTCCTCTTTATGCGACAACGTCTTAGCAAGAAAACCTCGCCTCGGTGTCCATAGGGTCTTACCCATCTCACTTTTCTCTGGTCATGAGGAGTTATATACTCCGATTTTAATATACAACAGTAACTATAACTGCCAAGGATCCTACCTGATCCTATCAGATTCCTTTAAGCCCACAAAGGTATTAACCATTATACAATCCACCATCATTGGTGCCTGAAGTTCCAACTGCCCATGCTTAGAAGCAGTGTTACGAACACTAGGTCATCCGTCCTTTGGGCTTCAGTTGCCCTTGACAGAACCCTGCCACCTTCAGCTATCCACATTCAAGTCTTATTATAAATGTTAATTAGCATATCCCTACTCTGGTAAGAGTAGTTATCACTTTGACAAGGGCTAAATAAATTCTTCTATTGAAATTCAACAAGAATTCCCAAAATCACAGGTTCAATCTGCAATCCTTCTCTTCAAGGAGTAAATGCAGATAACAATATCTCCTTATGCGACTCGTACATGAGCCCAAGCAGGCCAAGTGTTGTAACCATGCTCTAATGCCAATTTGTAACACACGCACAACGAGGCATAATTTTTTTTTGTTTTTTCTTAACTCTCTTTAGATTCTCCTTTCTTCAATTGCAGGTTCTTCCAAGCCACGGGCTCTTTCCTGGCCCCTTTGAAGGGTTTGAGCAACAGGTGCTAGCTCTCCATGCTATCCCCTTCCTTCATATGACCTCAAGCTATGACCACACGCATATCAAAAGGTGCTTAGCGACTTCACATGTCGGGTATTTTCATGTGAGCCAACCCTGACTCTTCCGACTCTCGAACTTCTGAACTAGAGCCTAGCGCATACTAGCTCCTCCCTTAATCTTTGTCAATGTGACCCCTCGCTATGACCTGGGGCCAATCTTCCAAGCGCTTCGCGACTTTGCGTTGTCGGAATATTGCTCCTCTCCCATCTTCCGAAACTCGAACTAGCGAGTTTCGCTTGCCAGATCAACGGTCCACACTCTCTCGCGATCCAACGGTCCTGATCTCCTCTCTCGCGAATCAAGATTTTGCGTTTTACGACTTTGGAGGTTGGCTTACCTCTGTTTCCCCGATTCTTGATTTCCTGATATCCTCTTTCCAGATGAACGGTCTGAATCCCTCCTTCGATCAACGACTGTGATCCTTTCACGAACTCGGACTTCACGAGTTCTCATGACTCCTATCTCTGACTTCCCGAGTTGTGAGTCAGCGAAACGCTGATCTCTCACCACGCGTCCCTTCTCGATGGACGACTAGGATCCTTTCACGAACTCAGAGTTCGCGAGTTCTCACGACTCCTATTTCTGACTTCTCAAGTTGCGAGCCAGCGAAACGCTGATCTCTTGCCACGCGTCCCTTCTCGATGGATAACTATGATCCTTTCACGAACTCGGACTTCGCGAGTTCTCACGACTCCTATTTCTGACTTCTCGAGTTGCAAGTCAGCGAAACGTTGATCTCTCGCCACGTGTCCCTTCTCGATGGACGTCTACGATCCTTTCACGAACTCGGACTTCGCGAGTTCTCACGACTCATATCTTTGACTTCTCGAGTTGCGAGTCAGCGAAACACTGATCTCTCACCATGCGTCCCTTCTCGATGGACGGCTAGGATTGTTGCGGCTCCTAGCTCCTCGGGTATTCTCCTCCTGGCTTTTCTCCGAAGGGTTCTTCCTTTGAAGCCTGTGGGTTTCTGCCACATACCCTTCCCAGCACCAACGGCTAGGATTGACCTCGCGACTTCGGACTTCGCGAGTTCTCACTCTCCCCCTTGCAAATCTTCTGAAGTTTGATCCTTCGAACTCTCGGATCTACTGCCACATGTCCCCCTGACGATGGACGGTTCCGATGATTTCGAAACTTCGGGACTTCGCAAAGTCCACTCTCCTGTGCAACTCCAAAAGGTTAAATCTCGTGCACTTTCCTCTAGATCCAACGGTTGTACGTCCACGTGCTCAGATCTAACTGCTGAGATCTGATCTCCCCCCTGTGCGTTCTTCTAATTGTCTAGACGTGGTTCCAACGGTCTAAATCTTTCATAGCGCTCGATCCAACGATCACTGTTGCTCCTCCTCTGAGCTTTTTTTTTCTTCCCTAACTTGGAAGATTTCAGATGTTTCGAAGGTCTCGACCTTTGGTTTACTTCCTGCGAGCCCTGATGTATGGTCTCGACTTCCGCTTTCCCTCCTGAGCTTACGAACTTGAAACGAAGTTTGCCTCTTGGACCTCATCCGCGCTTCCAAAAAGTGCTTGTCTCTTCTGAGCTTGGTCCTTAGGGATTTTTGAATTCCCACGTACTCCTTGTGTTAATTTCCTTGTGTTGGATCGACAGACCACGACCTTCCTCAATCCAACGGTCCAGATCACATTGCAACTTCTGGTTTCGGAAGTTTAGTCACGCCAACGTGAGATTCTCCCGAAGTGTGAACTCCGATCTCGCCAATCCGACAGTCAAGGAGGGTCCTGATAGATCCTTGGATCTATGGTCCAGGTCACATCGCTACTTTGGGTTTTGGAGGATTCGTCCCCTTCATGATGATTACCAACATTTGTCGAACTTGCGAAGACTGAGGGAGTCGAGGTGCTAACGCCTACGCCCCTTCTTCAAATCTAACGGTCGCGACAGACCTTGGATTCTCCCGAATGGGTCTCGTCCGTTCACCTTCCAAACGAAAGGATATTCTCTTTTGATACTTGAATATCGCTATTCTTCCTGAGCTTGGTTAGCTCTGAAAGGATTAAGAGCTTTGCACTCTTTCCCTTGAACTTAACACTTGGAAGAAATCTTCCGTGCACCCCTTACGTTCATTTCTCAGCACTAGAACTTAAGTAGTTCTCAGTCTCTGTTTGCCTCGTAGAGAGCCTGTGCATATCTGCACTACCTCTCCCGAGCTTAACAAGTTCCGTCCTCCAAGAGACTCATAACGACTAGGAGGGTAGACATGCGTACATGAAACTGTACCTAGGGTCGACGAACTCACAGTTCATGGCTCTAGCTTACGCCACCACAGGACGCAAGCATTTACGAGTGCAAGTCATGTCCAATTCATACAATTTCCTACTTGCCTAATTACACAATCAAACAGACACAAAAAGGGTATAGTATAAATCATTAAGCAAACATACCCATCCCTGCAACATTCATAGGATATCCAACTTTAATTCACAGTACCACATAAATACACAAGATATGCGATTACTTATCTATTACAGGTGGTAGCCAACTAACTGACTGTGGGTGTTCGTCCTTCCACCCGACCATAGGCTCAGAGACATTCATTCTTAGCTCTCTGGCCACCCCCGTGTCAAGCCATGATATCACCAGGGAACTCTCGTGGTTCTCAAAGATTCTTTCTCTGCTTCGGCTTCTGCTTAGGTTCTGTTCTCTGTGAACGTTCAGAGATTTCTCTCTCTATTATGGCCTTGACGAGGTTTATCAGATGCTCACTCAGCATCAAGCTCGCGACCTTCTGTTCATTATCCCCCTTGGAGAGCTCCACMCATCTCCCTTAYGAGCTTTTCCACTCTCGTCTCCTCTCTCCTTTCTGGTTATCCGTGTGTATGTATCTTACCTTCCTTTTGTCAGAAGGAAGCTCRGGTCTRCARGGCTCTGTGGTACTTTGGGCTGACATTCTGCAGCTAGACCATGTTTCCATTCATGGGGGTGGTTGATAATTCAACCACTGGTCCTTTCTTCATTAAYTGATTTCTCTCCTTGGGACTCGAAGGAGATTTATTATCCCCATCAAGGGAAATTTGGGGTTATTTGATATAATGAACCCTCTCTTATAATTTTTTCAGTCTTCCTCTAGTGATATAATGGCCAGTACTTTCAAGGCTTCACCCCCACAGTCAGTTATTGGCAACTCAAACAATATTACATTTACACTGTCCACATGCCTTAGCATGGTAATCCTATTTTATGATTAATTACAAACTGGSGGAAACAKGGATATTACAACCATCAGCTGTGTGTTTCATCTTGTAGATCCATTTCAAACTCACCACGGATTTTTCCTTTGGTTTGGGAACCACATCCCAGACATCATTCTGCATAATGGATTGGTATTCTTCTACCATGGCATCTTTCCATACTTGATTTTCTGCAGCCTCTTCATAAGTGGAAGGTTTTGCATCCATTATGTCACAGAAGCATGCCACATAGCTGGAATATGACTTCGGCTTCTTACTTTCCCTGAAAGATTTCTCTGGGGCATCGATTGTTTTTGCATCTCTGATAAGCTCTTGTTCCCAAGCTGGTCTTCTCTTGCGAAAAGATATCTCGGCTGGTTTCTGATGTTCTACTATGTCATGATCCTCTGGAATGACTTTCTCTGGTTCAACTGCCTCTGGAACTTTAGGAACTTCATTATCTTCTTCATGTACCTCTTATGCACAGATCTATTTTGATTTACTGAAAGTTGCATTCTCATCGAAGGTTACATCTCGGTTGATCTCCACTTTCCAGTGACCAAGAATGTATATCATGTAAGCGTTCAATGTGTCACTGTAAGCAACAAATATGCCCTTCTGTCCAGAAGGGTCCAACTTTGTCCTCTTTTTCTTGGGGACGTGAACAAATATAGGGCATCCAAATATTCTAAAATGGCTAACTTCCGGCTTCTCTCCTGAAAACATATCCTCGGGTATTTTGTTTTCAAGCAACTTGTGGGTACTTTTATTCTGCACGTACACTGTCGTCTTTATTGCTTCTACCCACAGATGCATAGGAAGATCTTGATCATGGATCATGGCCTTTACTGCATCCATGATCGTTCGGTTCTTCCTTTCAGCTATTCCATTCTGTTGAGAGTTATAGGGAGTGGAAAGCTCCCTCTTAATCCCAACTTCCTTGCAATACTCCTTGAATTCTTCTGAGGTGAATTCACCTCCATTGTCTGATCGCAAGGTCTTTATCTTCTGCTCTGTCAAGTTTTCTACTAGAGCCTTGAACTCTTTGAATTTGCCAAAAACTTCATTCTTTGCTTTTAACAAATAAATCCAAGTTTTATGTGAGTAATCATCAATGAAAGATACATATATACATACCCACTTAGTGAAGTTGTCGACATCGATCCACACACGTCTGAATGCATGATGTCCAAAACTCCTTTGGCTCTGCTATTGCTATTGGAAAAGGAGTGCTTCATTTTCTTGCCTTGTGCACATCCTTTGCACACTCCATCTGGTTCTACTTGGATTTCTAGAAGACCTGTCACCATTTTACTCACAACTGGAAGAGATTTGGAGTGTAGGTGAGCAAATCTCCTATGCCATAGTTCATTGGGATTCACAATATCATGAACCATTGCGGAGTCTGAATGTCCTTTTAATTTGTAGAGACCTCCTTTTTCAACTACAATCACTAATGTATCATCAAGGGTCTTCCCTCTAGGCCACATAAGAACTTGACCATCAATAAATACTACTCTAAATCATTTCTTGTCCAATGCTAAAATTGAGAGAGGATTCTTCTTTAAACCTGGAACATAGAGAAATTCCTTCATCTTCATTGGCTTGCCTGAGTTTAACTTGTAGGAAGCTTCTCCAACACTTATGATTGCATATTGATAGTCATCACCCAATTTCACCTTATAAGGTGAATCTTTATGAATAAGGTTAGATAAGGAGTCTTCATAGTTTGTCATGTGCTTGGAAGCACCATTGTTTGTTAACCAAGTGTCGCTTCCATGAGTAACAGTACCTGTGAGGGCTGAGATAAGAACATAATCCTCATCACTTGATTCATCTTGCCTTGCAACCTTCTTGGGAGGCTCATCATCTTCAGTTGTGTGAACTCGATGCCTCTTACTTCCTTTCTTATTCTTAATTTCCATAATGAGGGGCAATCCCTAACAAAGTGTCCCAATTCCTGACAATAGTAACATGTGATCTTTGAGTTCTCTCTTTGACCCATCTTAAACTTCTTAGGTAAAGAATGCTCCTTCTTGTTCTTTCCTTTCCTGGTGTGGGCGGCTAGGGCTGGATCTTCATCCACCATCTTTTCTTCTCTTGCAATTGTCTTGGCTTCTTCCTGGTTACAATCTTCCCAAAGCCTACTGAACTTGGGAAGCTTCTTCCTTGAACAAATTCCTTGGATGAATGCATCCCATGACCTTGGGAGGGCATTCAAGGTAGTCATCACCATCTCTTATCCTTCTACCGAGTCACCAATGGCTTCTATCTGCTCCTTGATTTGATTCATTTTTTAGAAGTAGGAGTGAATGGTTTCTGAGATCTACAATTTCACTTTCTTCAACTGAGATCTCAGAGTCATTCTTCGGTTTATGTTGCTTCCTTCAAATAGACAAGTTAAGGTGTCCATCATTTGCTTTGGAGAAGATAATGATGATACATGATGGATAAGGTGGTCCTTAATGGAGTCTGCAATAATTCTTTTTTCTCTCACCATGTCCTTCTTATATTTTGCCTTAGCTTCATCTCCTTGAGGTTCTTGAACTTCTTCTATAATGAACTTATCTAGTTCGTGTTTTTCAAGTAGAATTACTCTGTACCTCTAGGCCTTGAAGTTATCAACTCCATCTAGCTTCTTATCGTTTTTTGTTCCAGTAGTCACCCTATCTGGGACCACACAACATGACCAAAATTGAAAGACTGAACTTACTAGTAGGTGCGTTTTTCTAAGGCGCACTGCTTGGTAGTCTTTCTTTGTAAAAATTCCCCCAGAAACTGGAAAAACGTCAACCTTAGGGTTTGGGTGAAACCCTAATTGCAGCAGCAAACTGGAAAATTGGTCCATTGGAAAAGTGCGCTAAGCTAGGGTGAACCTCTTGATGGTCTTGGTTTGTCCAAGAACTGTTTCTAGACTGAAAACAACTCATTTTTAGGCTTCTAGATCTGCAACTGGCTTCTATTCAGGCCTGCTCTGATACCATGTTAGAATTTTAAATTTTCTAGTTACACCATTACAATTACTTAATCCAATAACAACTGTAGTAGGATCACTGAAAGATAGACAATTAAAGATACAATAGAACACAAAGATTATCCTGGGAAACCCTCGTGGGGGAGAAAACCCAGCAACCAAAATCCTCAATATAGATTCCTTCAACCAGTGCAATGATGCGTTATAGCTCTCAAAAAAAAAACAAGACCAAAAGACCAAAAGAACCAGTCTCCAAGACTTGTGCGCTAGACCTTCTTATGCGCTCCAAGATGCACAAGAGAAGTGTATGAGTGTGTGACCAAATGGGAGGAACCTATCATCTATTTATACACAACAATGTCTCTTGAAGAGACATGACTCTTGACCTAACTAACCCATAAAACAGGGTCAACTAGCCACAATGGAGTTTTTTACAATTATAAGTAAAATACCAATAATATAATAATTTATGTTGAGCTGACTTGTACAATATAATTATAATAACCTTTTAAAGGTTTGACCAAAACAAATATACAAGAATATCTTCCGTAGTTGGACCAAAAATATTAACATCTATAAGTTACATAACTTCAACTAATGCAAGGCATATGTCATGAAATGATGGACAAACAACACACTAACACGAAAAAACCAGGGTCACACAAAAATCATAAAAAAAATGCTATACAAAAATCATAAAAATATGCTATACAAAAATCATAAAAATATGCTATAGACAAACCATAGCAACACTCACCCACAAAAAAATCCACTCTCACCTACACTAATCCTATATTTATAGAGGATTATCAATGCCTAAAACTGCCACAGGCCCATATTGGCTCTAATACCATGTCAATAAACAAGAGTAGACATGTTTCCACACACCAAAACTGCATCTGATTGTTACATTAATCAATTTAAATATGAACATATAAATACATCATTCTTGTGTCTCAAGATAGACACACTATCTTATCACACTAACAACGTTTTGAGAGGATATCTCAATCACACTCTAATTTAGGAGCTAAACTAATAGGAGAGAATCTCTCCCAACTAGATCTAACAACCCCTAATCTTAGAAACATAGAGATAAATACAAACTGTGTTCAAATTCTATTTCTAATTTGAAAGAGCATTTCTACAATATTTTTGGTCAAAATTTGAAAAGAAATAAATATAATACTCATAAGGTCAAAATTTGAAAAGATATAAATATAATACTCATAATACATTACTTGGGATTTGAATGAGCATATTTAAGAATGGGATCCTACTCCCTCCCATATCCCATGACAGAGTTCCTGGAAATTTAGTGGACATCTACATGACTTTAGAAAATGCCAGCCGGTTTATCCATTTTATTCCATGTAAATCGCCAATGACAATGACATAAGCACATAACCATTAAATTCCAATCATAATGGTCACCTTCCAAGATGAAAAAATCACTAGAACGATAGGGCTATAATACATTTTGAAGCGATCCATAAACCCATCCCAACTTGACCACTTCCTCTACTATGTTGACATTATTCAAAGTAATAAGCATGCTGGAGTAGAGATCGCAAGGACAACACAAGTGAAAGCTTGATTTGTTCTATCAATATTTTTATATGCCTGATGGATATAATATGCATCCAAAATTTGTAAGCAGTGGGTGTCCAGGGCTTAAGCCCGGGGAAGAATGTGGGTTCCTGATAAACATAAGCATAAAGTTGTGTTTGAGGCCTGGGCTTGACCAATTCAAAATCTGAAAAAATAGGAAAAAGGAAAATGGCCCGGTTTTACTTAGCTTCATAAGTAAATATTTTTCATTTAGCTTCACCAATAATCCCCACAAGAGCACTGCCCATCCTTGAAATGATGGTAACGACTCGCATCCCTCACAACAATTTCTCGTTGAACAATTTTGGAGATGAACTTTGTGGCAGAGTGGCAGTCACCGCATACTCGGAGATTTTTGACAACCCGAATCGGTGTTCCGGGAAAAGTGTTCATGAGACCAAATGCAATTGCCAGCTTCTCGCTATGGTGGCAAAGACTTTGTTCCTTTTGTTCATCCTCCACATCATGAAGTGCAAATCTTGTGTCAGGCGCATACCCTGCCTCCTTCATCTGCCCAGACAGCTTCTCCAGGTTGTCATAGATTTTCTGCATTAGTGGATGTGATCTGTCTTCTACAAGGAAACCATAAACCTGTTTATTGACCTCAATCCAGCTGTGACCGGGCTCCTTTTTAATCCTCTTGTCTTTCATCAATCTTCGCACTTTTTCAATATCATCCCACCTGCCAGCTGCTGCATAGATGTTTGAGAGAAGCACATAAGGTGCACCATTTTCAGGTTCCAACTCGAAAAGGCTTTCTGCTGCATATTTCCCTAACTCTATATTGGTATGGATTCTGCAAGCTGCAAGCAAAGATCCCCACACAGAAGGACCGGGTTTTATTGGCATTCTATTGATAAAATCCCATGCTTCCTCTAGGTTCCCTGCACGACCAAGAAGGTCAACCATGCAGCAATAGTGCTCCATTGTAGGAGTGATGTTATAGTTTCTAGTCATGTAATCAAAGTATTGACAGCCATCATCTACCAGGCCTGCATGGCAGCATGCAGAAAGGACACCAACAAAGGTGACAGCATCCGGGTTTGTGCCAGATAGTTGCATCTGTTTAAAGACTTGGAGAGCCTCTATTCCAAGGCCATTCAGGGCATATCCTCCAATCATTGCAGTCCATGAGACTACACTTCTGTTGGGAATTCTGTCAAACACATTGCATGCACTCTCGACAATCCCACATTTGGCATACATGTCTATAAGGGCATTGCCCACGAACACATCATACTGAAATCCATTTCTGATTATGTTTTCATGTAGTTTCCTGCCATGTTCTAGAGCTGCCAAGTTTGCACATGCTGGAAGAATGCATGCAAAGGTGTCCGAAGTTGGCTTTAAACATGTCCGCAACAATTGTCCGAAGAACTCCAGGGCTTCTTCAAAGTGGCCATTCTGAGCATATCCTGCAATCATGGCAGTCCACGAGACTACGTCTCGCTCAGGCATTGTGTGAAAAAGCTTTACAGCTTCGTCAACATGGCCGTTCTGTGAATATCCAGCAATCATGGCATTGGAGGAAATTACGTCTCGTTCAGGCATTTCTTGAAAAAGTTTGAGAGCCTCATCCACTTGCCCACTCAATGCATACCCTGTGATCATGGAATTCCATGAAATAACATTTCGATGAGGCATTTCCTGAAAGAGTTTCAGAGCCTCCTCCACAAACCCATTCTGGG
>SNQJ01S0059592.1:42675-59430 GCA_010110895.2 Picea sitchensis | reverse complement strand
CAAACGAGAGAATGCGAAAGCATGCTACGACCATTATCCATCTTCCTTTCAGGTCCCGAATAACATGATCACTGAAACCTCCCATATCTGGAAGCAAGCAACACTAGCATCAATCATAACCCGTATTGTTGTCCTTTCAACTGAGATAGGCTGTCACATTCCACGTACCTGTATTATGCCTTTCACGTGCCAGACTCCATTTCTAAAAACCACTATGTATGAATCATCTGGATGGAGTGATTTTAGTTCCTTACGGACTTCCTCAGCAGCTTCATTGTGCTCTGTTGATAATCTTTTTGCTATAATTGACTTTTTAGCTCTGGTACTGCCCAAAACAACTCTTGAATCTCCAAGGTTTGCCACATAAAGAGTGTTATTTGATATAACTCCGACAAGACAACAAGAACCTGTTGAAGCTATTCGGGGTTGTGCTTCCCATGATCTTGTGACAAAATGTAAAAAATCTTCCTCAGTGGCACTGAAAGCTTTACGGAGGACCTCTACGGACAAGTCCCCTTGCTCCAAAGCAAATTCTGCATCTGGATAAGAAATCGAGATGACCCCACTCACAACGATCAAATGTTGTTACACAGCCAGAACCAGGTGTTGATGTTATCGTTGTCATTAGAAGACCTCATTATTGAGCTAAATTAGAGCGACGTGGATGCGTTTCGTATAATGCTCGACCGCCGCGTCCCATTGTTTATCTCTGAAGCAGTCGTTGCCCCTCTCCCTTGCCTGAATGGTAACGTCTCAGTCATCATTACCAATGGTAACGCTACCAACGGTCTCCCCCGAAAGTCTGGCCGAATTGTCAGTCTGAAGGAGCAGCGTTATCTGAAACAACTGTCCGAGAATCAACAAAAGTCCCGGAGTGCTTTCTGTCTCTGGATCTGCAATCCGTGCTTCAATGGACCATTTAAAACCATCATTTGCTTAGTTATGCCAATGCTAAAAACTGTGCCACGGGATGATCAATAACCTTATTATGTATCACGCCACCAAAGAAGTCGTATCAATGCCAATTTAGCAGCTGAAACATTGCCCCTAACTCTTGTTGTTTCCATATTGAACGCGCGCAAATGCAAAAGATGCTTTTCGCAGGCTTGCCGGTAGGTGCGACAGGCAAAGATAATTTTCATGAACGCACTTGTTGCACACAATATGAGAAGGCAGTTCGCAAACTACTCGGAGAATAAGTTCCATTCATGTAATTAGCAAGAACCTATGATGCTTGAATTTTATATCAATCCAACTCATGAGATTACGAACAGAAATGAGTTCTTCAACCTTTGTCGCGTAGTGTCCCGCCAACTGTCTCACTATGACTTCCGCTTCTAAGCCTTTCAATCAGTTTCCATAATTGCAACAAATAATTTCTTGCTTCTGGTGTTATGTTTAACTCCTTATGACTGATTACCTCTCCTATGAATGAACCGTAATGCTCCCAAAGTGTCAGATTTCGATCAGAAACCCATTGCTTACCCTGAGCCAATGTCTGTTCCCCAATACCTCGTAAAGCAATTGAATATAAGACCATCAGATTCAGGCATTCGACGTTGATTCACCATTAGTTCTGTTCTTCCATACGAGGGGAGCAATAAATGTCCAAATGTATAGCCCTGCAGCAAGCCATTCGTTTACTAGCATACCAAAATACATGGCTCCCATAGAGAAAACAAAATGGAAAAATCCATAGCCATATGGAACACCATCCTCTGGCTCAACTTCATCTTTCCAAAAATTGAATAATTTTGAATCAATGCTAGTAGAAAATGTTGCCATGATTGCTGCAAGCATTGCAATTAGAAAACTGACAATCGTCTTCCAGTCTCCGCTCCCTATTGTCTGTGGCCTTGTATTACATATCTTTGTTGCTAGTTCACTCCAAACAATTGTAGGTTTATGGTCAGCGATTTTCAATTTGGTGTTTCCTCACACCGTAGTTCCCTCAACACTAGCGCGGGCTTCTTCAATATCCACCTAACAACAACTCTCCGCTTATGACTGTTGAATGCAAGCAAGGCCCCTCCACCATGGCCAGAGGCCTTAGGCAACGATAGTTGGTCTGAGGGCAGAGGGACAGATCCAGGTGCTCTTACTGCATTGTATCTCTGGAGAATCCTGGGAAGCATTTCACCTCTTAGCAACATCCCCCGCAGTCTCATGCATTCACCATAAGAATAATTCTACTACCACGGTGCTAGCAGGCCATTCTCGTCCATTGAGAATGTTTACAGAACACGTTGTTCCCTATGAACATCGAATGCAGATTCACCATCCCTTTGAAACTGGACAATGGCCCCGACAACATAAACAATCAAGCCTTGCGTTTTGGGTCATGGCCTCTGCATTTGTTTTTTCGGTAGTTGGTGACATATTCCAACACAATACACATCCCAAGACCAATTCCAATGCCAAACCATAACCCTGACTCGATCCACGAATCCTCCTGCTCCTCCACTTCTTCGATCCTGAGCTCCCCAATCTGAGCTTCTCCTTTCTCTATCAGTGATCTCTCAACTCAAGCTTTGATACCACTTGTTGTGCAGCGGAAGCATAAACAAGTATGGTAAAACCCTCAGGGTGAGAGAAACATCATGTTCTTGTGTGTAGAAGTTTTGATGAAGATAGACTGGATACACATAGACTTCTGTATGTTGGATGTTGTATGTTGGATGTTTTGACAATAGATACAACAGATTTAGTCGTCTGGGGTGTTTCTTCCTTAAAAGTGTGGAGGACTATCACAATGTCTCTTCTCCATACAAATTGAATACGTTCCTTAAACCTCATGACAATGAATAGGTGTGTATACTGGAACCAAACCACCACCATAATACTACAAAGCCTCAAATACGTCTCAGATACTCGAAACGAGCATAAAGTAGAAGAAACATGAATAATTAAAATAGATGAAAATGGCAGCCTAGACTCCCCGCTGAAAAAGATCCATGATCATTTTCAAACACATTGGGATGAAAACAATGAGTAGAGAAAATATTTAAAATATTTAATATCTGTTACAACACCTATCATCAGACACAGAGACCGATCAATAATTATCATAAGATCTGCATGGCATAACAAGGTAGGACATCCAACCTAATGCTAATAAACAAGATAACCAAGGGAACAATGACTACATTGAAGTATGGTTCCATATGTCCATCAGTCCTCGATATTCCTTCATCCTTCAACACTTCTTGGCACCATATCAATCAGAGCAATTGGTTCCTCATATCCAGACAGTCAATGAGGTATATTTTTCATATTTGGATATGAGTATATTTGTAATCCTATTGTGCACATGGCTTCATTGGAGATACTCCTACACTTGAGATAAGGTTTCATTTTTCAAGTAGGGTAGGGTAGTGTAGAAATAAATGAATAACAATAATAATAAGGGGTCATTCTTAGATCATCAATTATAGTAGCATCATAGATCTCTTTTACTCGGTGCAGAAAAAATTATTCCAAAAGGAGAAGTCCTCTAGTAGATCTCTCCGCTCTTGTTCTTGTTCCTGTTCCTATTCCAGTAGTTTTTCATTTCCAAAAATTCTATAGTTGCAGGAGTATTTTGATTGTTAGAGAAGAGTGCAAAAGATGAATATTCAGTGAAAGTACAACAACATTCTCAGTGTACTTCCTGCAAAGGAAAATGGGGCAAGGTTTTGGTCGCCATCATAATGCAAAGGGTTGATTCCTTGAAATTGTTCATGCCCAAAATTCCTGTAGTAGTGAACACTTAGAATTCTCATAGTCAATCCATGGTTCATATGGTCACAAGAAGTTTGAAGGAGATCTAAAACATGGGTTTTGTTGGGAACGTAATCAATACGGTAACCCACCTTCAAACCAACTCAATAACCCATGTATGGAGCATAGATCTTAGTTAAATGATTAGATCCACGTTTTTAGCAAGTCAACATACAATTCGATTATGTTGTGCATGTAATATATTCTTAATGATCTGCCTCAACAACGTGATCTGGCCATCAAATCAAACCTCTCTCCTCAGTCAACAAGCCAACAATGCACAACCATTTGTGTCCAAGACAAGAAAAACTCCAAGGCACGTTGGTTGGAATAATTTGTCTATTTGATGGATTAGTTTCTTTCTTACATTTCAAACATGACCGAAACACTCTAAGAAGGAGTAAAAGACATTCAATCAGGTCGCTAGAGATTGACCTTGTGATTCACACAGGTGACGTGAAGTTTGTGATTGCTAAAAAACTCAAAATATGTGTAGATCAACACTGAAATTGATACAATAGGTTGTAAAGATCAGTGGCGTCTGTGGTAATAATATTTTCATCTCTATAGTTCATATCACGACATTCATCAAGTGGTATGCACTCTGCTCCAAACCTCATGGTGACTTTGATCTGTTAATTGGACACAACAAGTTCTGTGTAGATCAAAATTGCGATCTACCCTCTCATGCATTTGTTGTAAATATTTTTATGCTATGTTACCTGCAAGTACAAGAATCAGATGACGTGAATTTTGGCATGGATGAGAATGGTTCTAATATATGGAGGAAGTACATAAATTAATTATTCACTATTGCAGTGAATTTATTTTTACTGTTTCTTTCTTCATCTCATTTTGTCTCAGTTTCTGGGGAGAATATTTGTGTCAGGATCACTATAAAGATGGTTTCCAGTTGTAGGAATCTTCCAGCCTTACATCATGAGCTCTTTTAGTTGGTGACCAACATATTTCTCTTCATTATGAAACCATATTCAACCCTCTTCATTAGGATCAACATACCTACATCACATCATTAGAAACCAAACTGGAACAAAGGTAAAAGGAAAAGGTAATTAGGTACTTACAATTTCCATTTCTAAGTACACATCTAACTTGGGGATTTATATCATTAAATTGAAGCTCTCCCATAGAAATTTCAGTCCCTATACTTTTTATCCATCTCATACTTTGACATAATGTTCACTCACTTTGGTTACACATGCCTCACACAATTTGAATCACTACAAGGATTCAACCTGAGAACACTCAATTCCTTTTTTCATTTTGTCCCTTTCCTCATTTTTCCTTTCCACTGGCATTGTCTAAAACATAAAAAGACTTAAGGGGAAATCACTTTTGCATTCAAAGTCTTGCACCTTGATATTGTGTAAATGAGATTAGAATAGGGAAATTTTAAGGCTCTCTAACCTAGTCAAGAGTGAATTTTAAGGCTCTCTAACCTAGTCAAGAGTGTAGATTAAAGGACTGGAAATTCCAAATATGAGGACATGCAATGAATTGAGTGTGTGGGGGAGATGTTGAGTCTTGTAATGATATATTTTCAATTACCATTTAGTCCACTTTTCACTTGACTTATCCTTTATCTTCACCTATTTGTAATAGCCAAATATTGCTTAGGAATATAACCAATATTTAAAGATGTGATAGGGAACTTAGAAAACCCTATCCACAAAGACCACCAACGAGAATGGTTTATACAGTGGATTTTTATCACTAACTCGGATACCATTAACTCAACAATGGATAACTACATTAGAGGAAGCCCTAGAATAGACAATGAAAATTGAAGCAATGGATGGATACCTAGGAAGCTTGAGGGTTATGAGACCAACTTAAGACACTCATATTGCATAGCTACAAAGACATATTTCAACACTAACTGACAAGATTCAAGAGTTGACCCTCCCTAGAGAAAGTCGACCATAGGAATGGTGTATCGCCTGCTACACCGAGGGTCATATAGGGATATAATGTCCTAGACTGAGGGGAACATGACCCTCTCAATAGAGGATGGAACCTCCACCCGTAGGAACATTGCAAGGGGTTGTGCAAGTTTTCGCTACAACGCCATATCATGGACCTGTGTAGTACCATACTTTCCCAAATCATCAAGGAGGCCAGAGTGGAGAATATTGTGAAATTTGTTGAAGCCATGGTCACTCCCCCTCAACATTGTCCAATCGTACAAAAGTATTCACTTGTTATGAATATGGTATAATGAAAATTATGTGGGTCACCCACTCACACCACCAAGCTTTGTTGTGCCCTATATGCTCTTGCAGACAGGTTGGATAGATATGCATTTAGGTTCAATGAAGTTCCTCTAGGGTTTGGAGGAGGACGTAGAGGTGATGGATTGAGAAATAAACGATGAGATAGGGCCAAATCAGTGTTATAATTGTGATTAGAAGGGACATCTAGCTATATATTGTCCTCTTACGAGATGACCTTGGTGTGCCCACTGTATAAACAACACCCATGCCATCGAGAATTTCCCTAAGATGATCGCGATGTGGGAAGATCGCACAAGGTAGCGAGGCATACAGGTAGAATATAGAGGAGGAAGCATAGATCTCAAAGATTATTTAGACTAAATGCCCATATCGACGACTACAAAATTAACGATGTTATGCTAGATTTGGGATCCGATGTCAACATACTACCACATAAAACCTGGGAAGCCATGGGTAATCCCAAGCTTGTGTATTCATCTATTCAATTGCGCATGATCAATCAGTATTGTATATATCCTATTGGGAGGCTACATAATGTTGAATTATATTTAGCTGGAGTAAATACAATGGCATATTTTGAAGTCATACAAATCATGGGGGGAAAGGATCCATACCCAACTCTATTGGGCACTAAATGGGATTATGAGGATTTCCTTGTCATAGATTTTAAGAAGGAAATCATGACTTTTGAAGAAGATGGTATAAAAGTAACCCAACCAATAAACCCTTACCACCCTCGACATGGATCCAAATGAGGATAATATGAAGAAGATGTCTTGGATCACCTCTACACTTTGACTATAGGGAAGCAGGTAGACCAAATTAACCCTATTGCAGATGGCTTAGTAAATTGGAGGTGTATTCAATCTACATGTGAATATTTTGAGGTATCTTTTGACAACTGGAAACATGGAAGATATGAGAAATTCTCATGACGTTGCATGAATATTAGATCTTCCAGGTGGATTGGATCAGAGGTTAGAGAACACCCTGTTTACGATGGCACTTCAAATTTACATAGCTTTCTTGTTGAGCTGGAGCATAAATTTTTCCTAGAGAAAATCATTCTTGTACTTGATGTTGCGTTAAGATCATATTCATCTAGATGGTGGGCCACCCACATGGGTACTTTATATTCTTGGGACAAATCAAAGTGTGCCATCCAACATCGCTTTATTCCCCCTTCACAGGTTACTCATCTGAATCATGAACATGAACCAAACTGTCAGACCTCAACTTTGGTAGCATACGATGGGTTTTCTGATCCACGAGAGCATGTTGCACATTGTATTTAGGTCTAGGAAGTTGTGCAACTACCTTCTCAATTTTGGGTACATCAGTTTATTCATTCTATGGGAAAAATTCCAACTGCTTGGTATGTACATGAGGATTCTCGACGACAAAACACTTGCTAGGAAATCCTTCAAAGAAAATGATCCGGGTGGATCTCGGTGGCCAATCACCTTTTCCACTGAATCAACATTTTGAGTCTATGGTTTTGATAAACCATGATATTCACCCTTTTGATGGGGAATGGAATGTAACACCATCTTCATTTGTTAATTATAGACATCATGTAATGATTTCCTAGTGGTCTTATGTACATGCCTATAACATAGTGTTAATTCATTGGAACCCATTAGAACTCTGCAGTTAAGCATGCTAGGGCTAGAGTAGTACTGGGATGGGTGACCTCCTAGGAATTCCTAGTGTTTTACATGCCTGTGGCATTTTATAAACGTATATTAATTTATCCCACACGCATCATGGGAATTTTTCTCCTCTCACTCTCTCACATATAATTGAGGTGAATGAGGCCCTTTAAGAATGCAATGGAGTGTGATGTAAAGTTTGTTGTGAATGAAGTGTAGCCGACATCTCTTTCTTTTCAAAGATAAGCTACCTCATTCTACCATTCTGTGTTCTACAATGTTTTTTTGTCTTATTCATTAATAGAAGTTGGGTTTCACTATATTTTTGTGCTTCTTGCAATATCTCTGTGTATTTCCTTGTTATATCTCTACTATATTTGTGTCTTCATGTTGTTCTCAAAATAATCTAGATCAGTGGTATTAGAGTAGTTTTCTCCTTATTGTTTTTCATATCATTTCCCCAATGAGGTCAGAGTATAGAGAGTTGGGTATTGATCTAGTTTCTCTTGAGGACAACCACTCTCACCAACCCAAGTGACCTCCCATGGAAAAATAAAAGAGATATGACAGAGCAGGAGATCCTTTCAAGACGTTTCTTGAGGAATCCCTCGTGTAACAGAGGAACGAGATGATGGATAAATTCGCTCAAACCCTTCAAATGAATACTGATGGAAGCCAAGCAATCTTCGACACCCAACCATTTGGAAGGTGTGACACCCTTCAAGGTACAAGTCAATTTTGATATCCCTTTATTTGAAGGCCAGATAGATGCATATGCTCTAGAAAAATGGTTAAATCTGCTACAAGGTTATTAGTCTATCCAAAAAATTTCTGACAGTGAAAAGATCACCTTCGTGCTCCTTAAATCCCTTCCCCATGTCAAAGATTGGTGGGAAGGTTACTAGGAGAGGTACACCATGGATGAATCTACACCATTCGAAAGAGAAGCCACTTGGGCAGATTTTGTATATGCCCTAAAGGAGGAGTTCTACCTTGTCGAAAACTATGATGACCAGTACATGAGATGGACGACTCGGTGTCAAAAAAGAGACTAGATGGTGCCAGAGTACACTAACATCTTTCATACCTTGCACTCAAGGTTGGGTATCAAAGACTCTGAACGACACCTGGTTTTGAGGTACCGTAGTGATATGCCCATGTACATCCAAACAAAGATGGATTTCTTGGGCATCTCCTCACTGGTAGCTACTTATCAATATGCAGTCAAAATTGAGCAGAAATTCAAGAAGTGGAGTAAGTGGGAGTTCGGGTTTGAAAATGCGCCACAACAGAAGCATGGAAAAGGTAACCCTAACTCACAGAATGAAGGACAGGTCAGAAAGGAAGGCCAAACTCAAGAGATCCAGTCCAAGATACATGGAAATAAGGGTAACGAGAAGTTTAAGAAAGACATCAGAAAGTGGGGTGAGTTCCACAAAATCCTTTGGCACAATACCGATGAATGTCGCTCGAAACAATCATTGGTATCTGAACTCAAAGAAAAAGAATTAGAACCTAACTTAGACTTTGATTCAGAGCATCATAAAGGGAAACATATAATGAATGCAGAACCCACTACTATCATCGCAAACACAACAATACAATCAGAAGAACCAGAGGAGCTTGAGGAGGGGGAGCGCCTCTTCCACTCGTAGATGTGGGTAAAGGGGACCCCATTTCATTTCATTGTTAACGGTGAGAATCAAAAGAACCTGGTATCAACCGAGGTTTTCAAGATATTTAAGTTGCCAACAATTTCACACCCCCAACCATACACCATCGGATGGTAGAGTCGAGGATGAGAAATCTGTGTTAGTCAGTAGTGCCACTTGTCCTATGGCATCAAGCCCTTCAAGGATGAGGTAGTGTGTGATATTGCCCCACTTGAAGTCTGTGATGTTCTTTTAGGACAACCATATATGTGGAAACTTCATGCTATATATGAGTCTCGGTCTCGTAGTGTCATTTTTACTATGGGATGTCAACTCTATAGGGTACCAGAGGTAGCTTCGACTACTACCACTTCATTTATCTTGGAAAAAAAATGCCGCAAAGTAATCTTTCAGACCACAATTTTTTCCCTCTTCACAATCCAGTCAGATGGTGAACAAGAGGTCACTGCGACCACTACATCCTCTGCCCAAAAATTTTCTATCCAGTAGAAGCAGGTCAATGAGATTGTAGAGGAGCATGAAGTGAATGAGAGTCTTCCACATGTTCAACATAACTCTATTGGCCACTGCCTGTTCCAGGTGTGCTTGGGGTTCCAACCATTAACCCCCATTGGTATAGCTCTTCTTGCTTCATATTCACCAACAAAGTCCTCCCACACTCAGACCAAGGCATATCGTGTTGTTATATCTATTGACCAGATCCAACACCTCCAACAGGTTCATGAAATCCTTCCACAGGAAAAGTACAAGAAGGACATATACTTCAACAAGGAAAGTGACTCACCAAGGTTCAAATTCAACAGAAGTTTCCCCATCTCTCGAGGGAACTTGACGCAATGGAGACCATTGCTTCCTAAGGGGGGAGGAATGATTCGGGTGGATCTCAGCGGCCAACCACCTTTTCCACTGAATCAACATTTTGAGCCTATGGTTTTGATAAACCATGATATTCACCCTTTTGGTGGGGAATGGAGTGTAACACCAGCCTCATTTGTTAATTATAGAAATCATGTAATGATTTCCTAGTGGTCTTATGTACATGCCTACAACATAGTGTTATTACACTTGATACCATTATAACTTCATAGTTAAGCACGCTCGGGATAGAGTAGTATTGGGATGGGTGACCTTCCAGAAATTCCTAGTGTTTTACATGCCTATGAAATTTTATAAACTTAGATTAATTTATCCCACATGCATCATGGGAATTGTTATCCTCTCACTCTCTCATATATAATTGAGGTGAAGGAGGCCCTTTAAGAATGAAATGGAGTGTGATGTAAATCTTGTTGTGAATGAAGTGTAACCAACGTCTCTTTATTTTTCAGAGATAAGATACCCCATTCTACCAGTCTGTGTTTTACAATGTTTTTCTTTCTTATTCATTAATAGAAGTTGGGTTTCACTATATTTCTATGTTTCTTGCAATATCTCTATGTATTTCCTTGTTATATCTTTGCTATATTTATGTCTTCATGTCATTCTCAAAATAATCCGGAGCAAACAATTCTGCCAAGACTTCTTATTCTTAGGTAAGTCCCATGAAATCGCTCTAGCTTTGCAATATATTAAGAAAATGATTTTTACTGATGAAGTTAAGAATATATATCCTCCCACCATTTGTCTTGAACATGAATACCTCCTTCATCATAGCCTTTACCCATCCCCTACATGAATACCCACAGCTTGTCTTAATGTTGATAAAGACCCATAAGATCTTGATGACCTTGAGGAACTTAGAAATTTTACATTTTAAGAATTTGGAGGGACTAGGGAGGTGAAAGACACTATTTTGGATAATGTTAGTAGTTCCTATATCAAACCCCTGAAGTTGCAGAAWTTAAATATAAGGATTGATGACCACCCTAAATTGGAATCCGTTGGAGACTATTGGGATGAACAGACCATGAGAAAGGTACAAGCTCTGTTGCATGAATATGAGGAMATATTCCCTACAATATTATMAAAACTAAAAGGTATTAAGGGAGATTTAGGGGAGATGAAAATAGAGTTAAATCCTGACTCAAGACCAGTAAAACATAGGCCATACCATTTGAACCCCAGAGTCAAAGAGAAAGTGAAGAAGGATATTGATATGATACTGGAAGTTGGGTTGATTTTACCTGTCGATAAGGTTGAGTGGATTAGTCCTATCATGATCTAAACCAAGAAAGGTATAGAGGATATACGAGTTTGTGTGGACTAGAAAATCCTTAACATTGCTTGTGTACATGACCCCTTTCCTACCCCCTTTAGAGATGAGGTATTGGATCAAGTAGCGAGAAACAAAGTGTATTCCTTTACAGATGGGTTTTCTAGATACCACCAGGTTCAAATCACCGCATAAGACAATAAAAATAATACCTTCATGATCAAGTGGGATCATTTTCCTATAAGGTTATGCTATTTGGGCTCAAGAATGCCCCGATAATGTTCTCTTGGATAGTAATTGCAACATTCTACGACTTCATTCATAAGTTTCTTGAGGTATACCTGGATGATTGGACTATGTATATCTTACTCAAGGATCACATCGGGCTATTACAACTGATGTTGGATCGTTGCAGACAACTACAAATTTCCCTTAATCTACTAGGACACATAGTTTTTAGGGAAAGAGTGTTAGTCGATCCTGCGAAAGTTGCAATAATTCTTAATATGCCTCCTCCTACCCACTGTCAAATAGTTGTGAACTACTTTTGGCCATATTGGATATCAACACAGGTTTATTAGGAATTATGCAAGTATAACAACACCTTTGGAACAAACCCCAAGGGTAGGGTCAAGTGGTTTTGATCCATACATGAAGCTATCTCCAGCGGAGGAGGTCACGAGTTCAAATATCTTGTTACACCTTAGGGTTAGGTCCTGTAATAAGGGATGGAATTTTACCGTATTTTCCATCCATGAAGTGGGGAATTACTTGAGGTTTTCCCATGAGGTATTCAATCGAAAAAAAAAAAAACCTTTGGAACAACTACTAAAGAAATCCGAAGAATTTCGTTGGACTAAAGATGTAGATTTTAACTTTGTACAATATTTTACTACAAACATATTTTCAATAATAGAACATAAAAGATACAATGTCAAATACACACATTACATAGATATTTTTCCCCTGGAAACCCAAACCGAGAAAACCAACATATTCTATATTCATTCATTGTGATACATTGTTTATAATACAATATCCATATAGGAGCTAGCAGCATCCAAAACCCTAACCCAATGACCTAGATTAGTCAACAACCCTAATTCCTTAACCAGAAATAGAAAACCATTGGCAAAAACCATGTGCCGAAAAACCACCCAACAACATGAAAATTGAGGTGACATGAAAAACGAGGAAAAAATTACGACATGTTTCCCGAGGAAAAAATAATTTCTCGGGAGCACTGCCCCCGAACCTTGAAGGGGGGGGGATAGAAGCCCCCCCTCAAACCCCCCACGCGTCTGACACAACATATCAAACTGTATAGCTAGTCATTCAAATAATATAACACATACCCAAAATTCTCCCACTTCTTGTTTTCTTTACATAAAGGGGGTTACAAGGTTACATAGTCAACAATCTAGGGCAACAATGCCCATGGATCCTCGACACCAAGATAACTTCTTAGTGCTCACAAATTTTGTTAATTAATCTGCAACATTCTTCAAAGTGTCCACCTTCATCAGAAACACTTTCTTTTCTTCAACCATGTCTCTCACAAAGTGATATTGAACATCAATATGCTTCGTATTTGAATGATACGTTGGGTTCTATACCAGAAAAATTGCACTTTGACTATCACAATCTATCCTTACAACTTGTTGTACCAACCCAATACCTAAACACAATCTTTGTAACCATACTGCTTCCTTTCTTGCATGAGTGGCTTCCATGTATTCAACTTTTGTAGTTGAAAGTGCCACTATAGATTGTCTTTTGCTCATCCACCCGATTGCTCCTACAAACAGGTTAAMCACATACCAACTTGTAGATCTCCTACGATCCAGATCTCCAACCCAATATGCATCCACAAAGCCATGCATATCCAACACTTTGTCCAATCYTGGTCTTYCTTGGTAGTACAATCCATAGCTAGCAGTGCCACGCAAATGCCTGAAAACCCTCTTTATTGTTGTTCAATGCTCTTTCCCTAGTTTTGACACATACCTACTCAAAACTCCCACTGCATGTGCAATTTATGGTCTAGTACAAACGATTGCATACATCAAACTGCCAACCACACTCACATAAGGAACATGAGACATGTCCTCCTCCTCTTCTTGTATATTGGGACACTGATCAAAAGATCACTTTACACCTACAGGTATAGGGACCCTGACTGGTTTACATTCCTGCATGTTAAACCTCTGCAATATTGTGTCCACATATTTACTTTGACTTAACCATAGTTTCCTATTTTTCTGATCTCTTTTAATTTCCATGCCCAAAATGAAATTTGCAAAACCAGGGTCCTTCATGACAAATTTAGAGGACAATTGAGTTTTCACATCCTGAATAATCTCCTTGTTGTTTCCTATCAACAACATGTCATCCACATACAAGACCAAATAAATCAAATGATCAACAATTAATTTAAAACACACAGTGTTCCTCTTTGCTTCTTGTGAATCCAAGTCTCAACATATAAGTATCAAATTTTTGATACCACATCCATGGTGATTGTTTTAAACCATACAGAGACTTTTTCATCTTGCATACCCACTCCTTCTTTCCCTTCACAACAAAACCTTTTGGCTGCTTCATATAGATTTCTTCTTCCAGATCCCCATGTAAGAATGATGTCTTCACATCCATCTATTCTACCTCAAAATCAAACACAACAACAAAAAATAAGATAAATCTAATAGAATTTAACTTGGCAACATGAGAAAAAATCTCACCAAAATCAATTCCCTCAACCTGGGAATATCCCTTTGCTACTAACCAAGATTTGTATTTCTCCACTTTGCCTTCTGCATTCAGCTTCTTTTTAAATACCCATTTGCTTCCAATGGGATTTCTTCCAGTCAGAAACTCCACTAGATCCCAAGCCTCATTCTTATCCAAGGCTGTGATTTCTTCATCCATGGCCTTTTTCCAAAGTTTTTCATCCTTTGAATCCACTGCCTCTCTAATATTTCTAGGATAATCATCTGTAATAGACAAAGCAAAATTTGAACGGAAATCAGATGGAGTATACCTTTCCGGTTGCCTTCTTTCCTGAACCGATCTTGATCTAGGTGGATATCGGTGGTCACCCACCTTTTCCAGTTGGCTCAAAACAACTTTCTAGCAATTTTCGTAATTTACTATTTTTAGCAGTTTTTTGGGTCCTGAACTTCTGGAGCCATTTTGAGGCCCTAAACGACATTTTTTTAGGTATGTTGCAATAAAAAAAATTCATCATGAAATTTTTGGCAATTGTTGTAGTCGGATAGATCTTTCCAATGGGATACGTACACCTAAAATGAAGATCGTATGCTAAAGTTACGACCCTGGGAAGTTGATGTACTGACTTACCCAAACGGGGCCCACACAACTTTTGGTGCTTCATCTCCTAGGGTTAGGTTTTTGGATGTGTATGGTTTTTGAAAATCCTGTTTATTGTAAAAAGGCCTTTAGAGCCTCATTGTAATTATCTTCTTGCGAATGAGCACATCCATCAGATCTCTCCTCAGGGATAATCCACCACCATTCTAGCAAGCTTGTTTTCCACTGCATTTTACAGTTTCAACTTATTTCCTTATTGAATAGAAAACCAGTTTTACTGTATCTGTTATTCTGTGTTAATCATATGTTAATAATCTGTAGTCATTTCGTTCTGCTCATAAAATTCGGATCAGTATCAGAGTGGTCTGCTCCTTGTTGTCTTAATGCATGTCCCCAATGAGGTCAAAGTACAAAGAATTGGGTCTCGAGCTTGTTTCTCTTGAGGAAAAAAGCTCTCGCATGCCCAAGCGACCTCTCATGGTAGGAGAAAATACATATGATAGGACAGGAGATCCTTTCAAAATGTTGCTTGAGGAAGCCCCAACACAATAGAGGAACGAGATGATGGATAGTTTCACGCAAATCCTTCGGTGGCTACCAACAGGCGACACATCTTCTTCGAGTGGAGGTGCTGCCCCCTTAAAGGTACAAATAAACTTCGATATTCCTATAATTGAAGGTCAAATAGACGGAGACGATGTAGACAAGTGGTTGAATCTACCAGAAGGGTATTTTTCTGTCCATAACTTTTCGAATAGAGAAAATATTACTTTTGTGCTCCTCAAAGGCGTTCCCCATGTCAAAGATTGGTGGGAAACTTTTTGTGAGCAAAAGGAAATAGAGCAACCCTCATCATTTACAGTCACGACCACCTAGGAATATTTCAGGGATTCTATTAAGGAACAATACTACGCTATTGGAAGTTATGATGACTTGTATACCAAATGGACCACATTGTAACAAGAAAGAGACCAAGGAGTGCCCGAGTTCACAAATATCTTCCATACCTTGCGCACCAAGCTGGGTATCAAAGATTCAGAGCAACATCTGGTGCTCAAATATCATGGTGCTCTGCATAGATACATCCAAATTGAAATGGAATTTATGGACATCTCATCCTTGGGCATGGCCTACTGATATTCCGTCAAAATTGAGCTGAAGCTCAAACAAAAGACGCGGCAATTTGGGCCCTGGAACCCCTCACAACAAAAGACAGAAAAAGGGTGGACCCAACCCATAGAACAAAGGATAGAGAAAATATGGATAGTATCAAGACAAATAGTCCAAGCCGCATGCAAAGAGGGACACTAGAAAGACAAAGAAAGATACTGGGAAGTGGTGTGACTTCCATAAGATCCCTTGGCATAACACTACTAACTGTTGCTCAAAGCAGTCGTTGGTAGCCGAAGTGAAAGCCTCTGAATCAGATGCGGGTTCTGACTCTGAGTTAGAACCAGAAAGGGGAAGACAGATCATTGACGAGAAACCCAGTGCCATCGTTGCTACCACCAAGCTTCAGCCTGATGAACCAGACGAGCCAGAAGAAGAATAACACCTCTTCGATTCAAAGATATGGGTAAAAGGCACCTCGTTGCACTTCATCATTGAAAGTGGTATCCAGAATAACCTCATCTCAGTAGAGGTTTTCAAGTGGATGGCCCTGCCAACAACGCCACACCCACAACCCTACACCATTGGATGGCTCCACCAAGGAAGAGATATTCGCATTAGCCAATAGTGTCGACTGTCCTACGACGTCAAGCCCTTCAAAGACAAGGTATTGTGTGATGTTGGTCCTCTCGAATTTTGTAATGTTCTTTTGGGCCAACCTTATTTATGGAAACATCATGTTGTATATGAGTCTAGGCCTCATAGTGTTATTATTACTTTGAATAGGAAATTGGGCAGGATACCCAAGGAAGTCCCACCTAGTG
>SNQJ01S0059592.1:0-24002 GCA_010110895.2 Picea sitchensis | reverse complement strand
CATTTATTGTAAATGGACACTTGTTTATTTAATAAGTGATCCATATCTAGAGTTTGTTAGGACATTTATCTTATATATAGCTCATTGCAAGAGTATTGTGTTGTTCGGGTGTAAACTCTTGCAAAGTTTCTTATGTAATTTATTTTCCTATTTAATAAAATTGTGTGTCTGAGGACACTTCGGCCATTACAAAAGTGGGTTTTAATACATTATAATAGTGATTTTATTGGTATTATTCAGTAGTTTTTGGATATTTTGGTCATTTTGGGGGGATATTGGGCCCTTTTTTAGGCCAAATCTTGGGGAGAAGTTGGGATTTTTGATATTATGGTAGCTGCGGGAGGTATTTACCTCCATGTGTAAACCTGACGAGAATAGAATATTCCGGGAAGCAAGAAGAAACCATAATTAATTGGTTAATAACCCTATAAGACAAGTCGCCTCAAGAGAATGAATTGTATTAGGTTATTAGCCTCCAAGAGAAGAAGTCGGCTAAAGGAAATGTTATATACTAAAGAATTAGTACCCAGAATGAGAAGTCAGCCCAAACAGTCTACCAAAAATAGTATAAATACAGGAGGCCAGTCTTCATTCTGACCAGTATTCTCAGAACTGCAGAAGCAACACTTGTGCGCACTGCAGTTGGCCAGTTTGTGTGCAAGTTTGGAGGAGAGTTGTTGTTGCAGCTGTTGTAACTAGCAGATTTTAGTTTTGGCCTTGGACTCTCTCTTGGTTATGGTTTGGACTCTCTGATCAACTCTTTTTATTCTTTCTTGGTGCACTATCCTTGGAGAGAGGTGTGCCACCCTTGTTTGGATATCTAGTCTAGGGTTTTCTTCTGGAATGATTCTCTATCAACGTTAAGGTGCTCGGGGGTGTCTTTAGCCTATGGTTGGGTGAAAATATTTCTATATTTTCTATGGTTAAATGAGCACATCCATTATATTCTAACAGGTTATGGGCCCACACTATCTTCGGATAGTCTAACCACTGGAATATAGATTGGGAGGATTTGCTCAGTTGCAGTTAGTTTTTGCTGCAGCAACGAAACCCCAACCCTCTCATTGAGGCACCTTAAGTGAAGGGATTGACCTAATTTCTGGATAGACTATTGCACCCTATCCTAACGCATCTCCTGGTACTCTCAGCAAGCTAAGACATCAAGGTTGAGTTTTTGGTCAAATATAGGTTTGACCAAGTCAAAGTAGCCATGACTTACTCTATGAAGTCAAAAAACAAGTTAGAAGGGGGTTATAAATTCAGAGCATGGAATACAAGGATTGATATCATCCTTGCTAAGAATAAAGTGTTGGATATCCTGAAAGGAAAGATTGTGGAGCTAGAGTTTGAAGAAGGAAAAGAGAAGGAACCGCAGAACGTTGTAGTTATGGAGAAGTTCAAAGACAATGACATCAATTCCATAAGTATCATAGTGGATTCTATAAAAGACCACTTGATATCCTACATCTCCCATCTTGACTCATCTAAGAAGATGTACGATGCCCTAACAAACCTCTTCTCAGTCAGAAACATTGGACAAGTAATGAGTTTGAATAATGAGCTCTGTGACATGAAAATGAATGATGATGACAACATAACATCATACTTTGTGATAATCTATCATTTTAGGGATCAACTACAAGCTATTGAAGAGATAATTTCAGAGAAGGAACTGGTAAATATAGTACTCAATGGTCTTCCCAAGACATGGGATGTATTTACCACAAGCATGAACACAAGGAAGGAGTATCCTACATTTGAATAACTTTGGGCTTGTTGTGCACAAGAAGAATCAAGGATCAGTGCAAAAGAGAAACCCCAAAAGAAATATGATGATCAAGCCTTCACAACAAGGTTCAAGAATTTCAGGAATAAAAGGAAGTTTGTCTCTAGGAATAAATCCAATCAAGAGAAAGATATGACAAAAATACAATGCTTCAACTGTCGAAAATATGGTCACTACAAGAATCATTGTCCCGAGCTAAAGAAAAGGAAGGAAACACGCGAAGCATCAGTTGTCGAAGAAAGGGAGCCCTCAAAGAAGACCAAGCAGGATAAAACAAACTTCTTCTTCTAATACAAGGTAACATAGTTCTTGTACATACCATGTTTACATAGTTTCTGTACATATATTGCATATCTATTTCTTAGAAGATAAGATGTTCAAAGATAAACTACACCTATAGAATATCAAAAAAATGAGGACTTGCTATCACAATGACTACAAGTTAGGTAATACACATGAAAGGATGAAGTACATCAACAACCCCTGGTAACAATTCATGTGGAAGCTATTACATAAGTAACAACTGCAAGATAAGCCGAAATCAGAATCAATCTTGAAGAAACCTAGAAGAAGTAAATACATAAAGAAGTCAGCAATCAAGAGGAAATTGGAAAAATATTTGTGACACCTTGCAGAAGGAAATAAGGATGCAGACGAAAGCGTGGACTCTCCTAGATGGAGGGAGCCAATTATGTATTTCCAAAAGAAGAGCATGCATTCATGCATGAAGCAAGGATTAGGAGGGAGCTAATCCTAAATAATATGATCCATTGAAGATGATGAAGTATCTATCCATGGTAGCAACCATGAAAAGCAACATGTGTTCAATGTGACTTCAGAAGAAGTCTTCTTCAAAAAGAAGCCTTAAAGTATCCCTAGTTGTCCATCCACATCCATGATCCTATGATGAAAGAAATAATTTGGAATATTTAGGGCATGGAATCTATAGAAAAATCCATGGACCTAAGAGCTAAAGGAAAAACATAAGGAAGAACATGAAGATTCCAAGAGAGAAGGAAAAGACAGAACAATTAGTCATTGTATCGAGAATCATAAGACTACCAACCATATAAACTCACTAAAAGAAATCAAGTAGAGGAAATGAAAGTGTGATGAAGAACAATGTATGGAAGACTTATGAATGAAAGCATTGCAAGATCCAGAACTAAAGGTTCTCCCATCAGTGATTGTATCGAGAATCATAAGACTACCAACCATATAAACCTCACTAAAAAGAAATCAAGTAGAGGAAATGAAAGTGTGATGAAGAACAACATGGAAGACTTATGAATGAAAAGCACAAAATATCCGGAATCTGTTCTCCCATATGGAGGTAGAGGACTATGGTGATAGCTTGTTCCAGACATGCCTCTACTTGAGACATTATATCTCCTGCTATATCCATGGGTTGGATTTTACATTAGACAAATGTAAGGACTGTTCTCCTCAAAAGAGTAATCAAACAAAGAAGTGTACATAAAACAACCTCAGGGTTTTGAGGTATACCATAAAGAGACTCTTATATGAAGATAAAATAAGATAACTTGGTGAAAGAACCTCCAATGCACAACAAAAACGTGGTGAAAAACTTTCTATAACATAGATATTGTATCATAATGGTTACTCAAGAGCTCAATACGATGGATCAAAGCAATCCATGAAAAATTCTCATGATGACATAAGAAGTACTACTTGGATATGTTCCGGGCTTGACCTCTTTGCTAATGATGTTATGAGCTAGAAGGAAATAAAATATTAATCCAACAATGATATACTACAAATGATCGTGAGCTATATGAAGCCTTCAGAGAAAACAGTGTTCCAAAATATCGGCTATTACTAAGATCAATCATTACATTCTTCGATGAAGTCCAAAAAGAGAAAGTGGTTCTCCAATATATATATCCACAGATGATGTGATAAGCAACATTTTGGTAAAGCCTCGCCCAAGATGAAAGAGTTTTCCTACTCAAGCTGGAGCTTGTGTAGATGTGACTTCCTTTTTTGAAAAAGGAAGAGATGAATCATAGGTTGGGAGGGAGCACCGGATGTAAGTTATTGATTTGAGGGATAGTCATTTTTCTTCAAGTTCAAAAATGGTCCAGATGAGTGCTTTCTTCCTGGCTCGAAAGTGGTTTGATATTTTTGACGTAGCTGTGCATTTTCCAGCTTTGAAGGTCCGGGGATCGTAATGTACTATTTTCACTTAAAACACCATGTATTGTTTATGTACCATAGACATTGATTCCACTTGTGTCCAGTATGGAGGAATGGTCTAGGATAATCTCTCTTCTTCGCAGTCACTCTCAGTAGTGTTCAAGAAAACTGGTCCACCTTGCCGCATAATCATTCTTTCAAGCTCACTAGCCAGGAGCGCTTTCTAAGAATGGTCCATTTTGGATGTTGGTGGTGACATCATTTCCTCTTAGGAAATGGTATTGACAATATTCCCTAGGACATATTCATTCTATCTAGGTTTCACTTGTTTAGTGTTGGAGGAATGACCCAGATAGGTGAATGGTCCATGTTCAACAATCGTGACAGTATCTCTAGGGAAGCCCTCATTCTATACACCCTTTGTTTAGTGCCGTGAGGAATGGCCTTTATAGGTGGAAGTGGTCCAGCTCGTGAATCATGATAGCATATTCTTCCTTGTTTGAGAAGAATAGTCTAGATAGGCCCATCATTGATGTTTTACTCTTTTAGGGAAGATGCTTTTCCAGATCTAACAGATGTGAGTTGACAAGAACGTACCCGTGATGATTCAAATATATCATTAAAATGCTTTGCAAGCTTATACATCGATGATATGATTGTTATGATGACCGATTCTAACAAAGTAGATGCATACTACCGTGGTGGATGTGTTCCACCGACAGACTATTCCGTCACTAATCGGCATCTGTGTTAGTGTGAAAACACCGATTGTGGTTGTAATTACCATGATAGACACAACAGTTCTATTGAGGGAATTGTTCTCGATTTCCTTCAAGACTATCAAGAGTGTTGGAAATGATTATCACCGCCGTGATGGATGATCAATGGATAGAAGATTACCTAGACAGAAAACCATTCAGATATTTATCTCCTTCTAGGAAATATGTTCGAAGTTAGAAGAATGGTTTTTATGTCACTCTATGGAGTGAGTTATTTATTCAACATCATGTCTCATTACTCAAATAGAGTATGGTTCAGAGAGATGATGCAACCGATGAAATTGATGTTGGTTCTCATGATCTAATCATGAGAGATAGGCCCATAATGCACTATGATGATGCTACCAGCTTGAATGGTATGTTTGTGTCAAGACCATTGTTCTCTAATACCTCCCTAGCTAGAGGGAGTGCTGATATTATGGTAGTTGGCAGAGGTATTTACCTCCACGGTAAACCTGAGGAGAATAGAATATTCAGGAAGTAAGAAGAAACCATAATTATTTGGTTAATAGCCCTAGAGTACAAGTTGGCTCAAGAGAATGACTTAGGTTAGGTTATTATCCTCCAAGAGAAGAAGTCGGCTAAAGGAAATGTTATATACCAAAGAATTAGTACTGTAATGAGAAGTCGCCCAAATTTCCACTGTAAATAGTATAAATACAGAGGCCAATCTTCATTCTGCCAGGCATTCTCATAACTGCAAAAGCAATTTGTGCACACTATACTTGGCCAATTTGTGTGCAAGTTTAGAGGAGAGCCGTTGTTGCACTTCATCGCGAATCCAGCGATTTTGCTTTGATCTTGGACTCTCTGGTTAGCATCGACTCTCTTGGTTATGGATTGTAATCTTTGATCAACTCTTGTTATTCTTTCCTGGTGCATTTTGGAGAGGTGCGTCACCCTTTGTTTGGCTATCAAGTCTAGGGTTTTCTTCCGAATGATTCACTTTCAAGGTTAAGGTGCTCAGGGTGGCTTTCACTCCATGGTTGGCTGACAATATTGCTATATTTTCTATGGTTAAACAAGCAAAACCATTATATTCTAACAAGGATATGGTTACCAACTTCAGATCTATATAAACTAGAGCTTCTTGAAGCCAAGGGAGGGAGGTTCAAAGCGTGTTTTATGTTGAATCTTTTCCAAGCCAAAGCCATTTTTATGCAGTGGAGTTGTTGAGGAGAGCACCTTTGCTGGCCATTTCTGGGAGCTCTGGTGATCCGATTTCAGTGTTGTTTGTTTTGTTAGGTTCCAAAGATATGGTAGAACAAGAACATATCAGTTTGTAACCTTTTTGGCATTGCTGTGATGTACTTTTAAAGATTAAAGAATAAGAAATCCTCACCCATTGAGACAAAGTCTCGGAGACGTAGGGTGATTTTCAACCTGGCATCACATTGGTGTTTATGGTTTGTTGTTATTCTTGATTTATTTCAGATCTGTACATTGCTTAATGGTTTATATGTTTAATTCCGCCGGCTTCTTCTTTCATTAAGCTTCCTAAAATGGTTAATTAACACATGCATAATAACCAACCATTGTCGATTAAAAGATCTTTTCGATCATGTGGTATCAGAGCCAGTTGACGCTTGGATTTGAGCTTTGCATGTTTAACCGGGGAAAATCTACATCATGGTGAAGGTGATATTGTTGAAGAGAATAAATTGATTTGATTGAGAAAGGGAACTTCTCAAAGCGAGAAGATGGCATCGGAAGAGGGACTTTCTCGTGATGAGAAAGAGTTTTGAAAAATTTCTTCGCCATATGCCTGAGATGATGAAGGTTTTGTATGAGGATTACTTTGAACAAAAGAGACCTATCTGGATGAATCTTCAAAGGGAAAGTGAAGAAGGAGATGATCCTTCCCTAAAATTCCTCCTTCACTTCCATATTCTCCTTCCTCTTCAAGTTCAAGTTCTAAATTCAATGCTAAAACAAACATGTCCATAAACATAAGAAACGAAACGCCTTTATTAAAACTTGATGTTAAATTTGACCAATGCATGTATGATGTTGAAGCACGCAGAGACTCTGACAATTGAGTCAACAGATGGAGGCTTGGCCACAGCAAAACAAATCAAGGATGATGAAACTCAAATCAAGTTGGCATCAATTTAGACTCAAGCACAACACTCATCTCGTGGAAAATCAAGTTGCAAAATCGCACGCAACAAGTGGGTAATGTATTTCCATCATGGCAACGCTTTATTTTTGCACTTAGAAAGCAATTTATCCTTTGGGTTATAAAAAAAAGCTGCTAATTTAATGGCAATCTCTCAAACTAAGAAATGTGAAAATAGTGCAGAATATGGATACTTTAAATGCATTGATGTTAGATATTCCTTTACATACCCAAGAAACTCTTATGAAGTATATAGGAGGTTTACCCCACACACATTTGAAACATTGTAGTCATGTTTGGACCCACTAATCTTGATGAGGTTTTAGTTCAAGTGACATACATTGAAGTCGGAAAACATGGGTTGGTGTATAAGGGGAATTGTCTTCGTAGAGGACAAAATGAAGTGGCATGGTAAGAAAGAAAATTCTGGAAAATAAAGGAAGAGAAGCCCTCTTGCAATCATTGCAAGAAAGAAGGCCATAATGAGGATCATTTTGGCAATTGCATCCCGAGAAGAGACCAAGGTGGTTCAAAGAGAAGAAAGAGAGGCAAACAGTTGCAACAAAAAACATGACCAATAGACTTGGATCGGATTCGGGGGATGAATCTAAAGTCTCATTGGTTGGTATGACAAGTAAAATTGCTGAAGGATTTGATGATAGGAGTAAATGAGCCACATAAGGGTCATAATGCGACATACTAAGGTCAACACATTGATAGATAATGGATATCAATATAACTTAATTTTAGAGGAATTGGTTAAGCAATTAAGTTTAAAAACACAAGTAGATCATAAGCCTTACACACTTAAATGGATAAGAACAATCATAAATTGTACATAACAAAGCAAAGGCACATTTAAAATTTTCAATTTTATCTAAATTTGTGGACGAGGTAACACGTGATGTAGTGCCAATTAGTGAATGTGGAGTGGTCTTAGGTATTCCATACTTGTATGATCATAAAACAATCTTCATGTGAAAATAATCAATATCATTTAACCAAAGTATGTCAAGAATATGTTGTTCATGCTCATCATGTAAAGGAAAATAAATTTCTTCAAACAAGGGAACAATTAAGGCGGCTCAAGCAAACAACACACCTATAATTGTTTCAAATCAAATAATCGATCTTAAGCAAGAACATCAGATGATTATATAATGGAAAATAAATCATAGTTTTCTTCAAGATAAGATATCGTCGTAGAATATTACAAACATATCAACTCATTTTGTACCATATTTTTGATGCTATCATTTGTAATGTTGTCAACATGGATGATAGTGGCTTCAAAGAAGATGATAGGGCACAAATGGCTAACAATATGTTGTCAATTTCATGGTTGTTTTGCAATTGATCTTGATGAGACATGCATAGGACATAGTTTAAAGACATAGAACAAGGGGGCCTATCCTTTGCACTCAGATGATTATTAGTACCCTTTTGAGGACCAAAAGGCATTAGTGGGGAGGCATGATCCAAAAACAGATCCGTAGGCTAAAAATAAAAGTTTTTTTGAATGCTCAATAAAATGAAATGATCATAGCGTTTGTTTCAATCTTTCCGACGCTAAACGGATTGTAACCGACATTGTATGCGAAAGTTATCGCATTCAAATTTTTTTGCATAAACAGGTAAAAAAATCAAACTAGTCAAAGAATGACGTGGCAGTATTAAAGTACATGCAGCAGTGGATGGTGACTAAGAAGGTGATTGTGTTAATATTATGTGGCATGGTTATATTTATTAATTAATTAAAAAAAAAAAAAAAAAAAAAAAAAAATGCTAACTCAAAGTTTCATGGCATTATATTAAAATGGTTTTTAAACCATATGAGTGGCACCGATTCGCCAATTCAAAGTTAATATATAGGGGATAACCATACATTATATGGTTAATAAAATCATGCCCTATGCATATATGTTACCACATAGCAAGGCAAAATATTTAATACATGATATCTATTAGGGTCCTAACTCAAGCAGTTAGGTAGAACAATATATTCGCATGTAATAAAGGTCATCATTAATAAGGTCTTCAATAAAATAGAATAAGCATGATGTAAGAAGACCTAATAGAAGCTTCGCTTCTGTAAGGATCTTTCTCTAGATTGTTATTTTAGTAGATAGGGACAAGGTACAGGAGAACCCTAGCTTGGATATTATTGTAATGTAGCTCGGCCAACCGGGAGGCTGCCCTCAAGAGGCCAGTCCGCAACACAAGCTTCAGATTCAAAGTGTTATTTCAAGGTTATTCTTATATCATTTTATGTTATTGTGGTGAATGTTTTGGTTATATTGTTACACTCCGCCATTACTAGCATTTTATTTCTCGCTCTATACATTTTATATCCGTATATTACAAGTGGTATCGAGCACTTTTCCCAAGAAAAGTGTGGGTTAATTTTTTTTTCGTGGTAGAGACGTATTCCGACGCTCTTTAAGTCACAGATCTGCTTACACACGCCGCGATAAACCCACAGCTTGAGGGATTCATACATACAAGAATACAAGTGGTACTTAAGTACATCCGTTGGCCACCCTTGTAAATCAAGTTGTTGTACCTTCAAGTGGTAGCACATCAGACAGCATTTGTGTATGGATTGGCCTAGATTTCCTGGAGCCCTTTTTAGATAAACTGATCAACCGCCTAACTACTATAGTGTCACCGAGAACAACAATCAGAAGATAATTTCTAGTACTTGGGTAGTCCAGTAGTACGTAATTAAGGGTACTGGGCCTATCCTCTTAGTTAGTGCCATATATTGGGGAAAGTACTATTGTTGGACCCTGCACGTTTATCAAAGAGCTATAGCATAGGGAAACCCTTTTTTGTAGAACCCTTGCATACCTAACCCTTTGGGGACGTAAACATAAACAAATTAAAACAAACAAGATCTATTACCGCATAACTACTGTGCTGCCAAGCAAATACACATTTCTTTTCTCGCTAAGCATTTGGGCATTTCCGCAATATTCTTAATCAAGCATAACTCCGTAAAATACGCTTGCCCTTCAATTCATTTTGGCAAAGATGGCGTCTGTGGTGGATCCTAAAATATTGAAGCTTACAATACTCGACATCACCTAAAGAATCTTAAGAGCTTGTGTGAATTTCTAGGCTTAACATGGTATTATCCCAAGTTTGTTAAGAATTATGGGAAGATTGCATCACCTCTCATTGCTCTCCTAAAATGAACTCTTTCACTTGGTCTCATCCAACGCTTCAAGCTTTTCAAACCTTGGAATGACCATGTGCACCACTCCAGCTTCTCCTTCTCGATTTCAATAAAAGACTCAGTTGGAATGTGATGCCTCAGGAAAAAGAATTGGTGTTGTCCTTATGCAAGAGGGTCGCACCTTTGGCCTTTACCAAAGAAGCAACGACCGAAAGAAATCCGCAATCCATCTATGAAAATGAAATGTTGGCTATTTTCATGTCGTGGATCCGTGGCGCCCTTATCTATTACAAAGGGTTCCAAATTAAGACAGACCATCAAAGCCTCAAGTATTTTCTGGAACAACACATTTCCTCCCCAGAACAACAAAAATGGGTGACTAAACTCTTTGGATATGATTATGAGATCATTTATAAGAAAGACAAAGACAATGTGGTTGCAGATGCACTTTCCCGAAAATATGAAGATGAAGGATCCATTTTTTCTCTTTCATTCATTGTACCAGATTGGCTCCAAGCCATTCGCCAAGAATGGCTACAAGATCCCAAAAGTTCGCAGTTGATCCAACAATTGCAGTCTAATGCTCTAGCTTCCCCAGGGCACTCTTGGCTCCATGAGGAACTTCGATACAAAGGCCGTTTGTATTTAAGTAAACAATCAAAGCTTAAATCCACGGTACTTTCTGAGCTTCATGCTACACCCACAGCAGGGCACTCCGGGTTCACCAAAACCTATGACAGGGTTAAACGTTCCCTTTTCTAGGATGGTATGAAACATGACATTTGTAATTTTGTAGCTGAATGTGACGTGTGTCAACGCAACAAGGGAGAAACAGTCAAATCGTCGGGCACACTACAACCGCTCCCAATTCCACCTACTATTTGGAAGGATATCTCTATGGATTTTATTACCGGCTTACCCAAATCGAGAAATAAATCCGTCATCATGGTGGTTGTTGATCGCCTTTCCAAGCATGCTCATTTTTGCACCTTCAACACCTATTTATAGCATCCACAGTGACTCAAATATTCATGGATAAGGTCTTCAAGCTTCATGGCATGCCACACTCTATTGTTTCTGATTGCGACCCAACTTTGATAAGCAATTTTTGGCAAGAACTGTTCAAGATACAAGGCACAAAATTGCATCTCAGCACAGCTTATCATCCCCAGACTGATGGCGAAACAGAAGTTGTCAACAAGTGTTTGGAAACATATTTGAGGTGTTTTGCCTTGGAAAAACAAAATCAATAGGTTCAATGGTTACCCCTAGCTGAATGGTGGTACAACACTTCATACCATACAGCTACACGCATGACTCCTTTTGAAGCGGTATATGGACAGAAGCCACCTTCATTTCTCTCATACTTACCGGGTGCCTCGAAGGTTCAGGTGGTTGACCTAACACTTACAGCTCGAGAGGCTATGCTCCGTACCCTCAAAGAGGATTTGGTCATGGCACATAATCACATGAAGCAACAAGCAGATCAAAGTTACTCTGAACGTTAATTTGCAGAAGGGGATCAAGTGTTTCTTCGACTGCAACCTTACAAGCAAACTTCCCTCAAGGCCGAGCATCGTCAAAAGCTAGCGCCCAAATTTTATGGTCCTTATACCATGCTCAAGTGTGTGGGACAAGTCGCCTATCAGTTAGCTTTGCCTAGCCATTTGATGCTACATCCTATTTTTCATGTTTCATGCTTAAAGAAGGTGATTGGAGCTAAGTGCTAAATTCAAACCAACCTTCTAGAGTTAGCTGAAGAAGGATCAATTTGGCTACAACCATAAGCAGTTTTGGACCAGCGTGAGCGTCGCCTACATTAGAGAACCATCAAAGAAGTGCTAGTCCAGTAGAAAGATACAACTCCAGCAGACACCACTTGGGAACCAACTACCATTCTGTAGCAATTTCCTCATCTCAAGCCTTGACGACAAGGTTGTTTTTAAGGGGGCAGACATGTTAGGGTTCTAACCCGCACATGGGTAGAACAATATATTCAGATGTAATAAAGGTCAATATTAATAAGGCCTTTCAATAAAATAGAATAAGGCGGATGTAAGAAGACCTAATAGAAGCTTCCGCTTCTAGAAGGATCTTCCTCTAGATGTTTCTTTTTAGTATAAATAGGAGTCAAGGGTATGAGAACCCTAGCTTGGATATTATTGTAATATAGCTCTGCTCAATTGGAGGTTGCCCCCTCGAAGAGGCATTGCTTTCAGATTCAAAGTGCTATTTATGTTGCTATTCTTATATCATTTCAGTGTTATTGTGGTGAATGTTCTGGTTATATTGTTGTTATTTTACCATTACTAGCATTTTATTTATGTTCTACATACATTTTATATCTGGTATATTACAATATCATAACCATATACAAGCGAATCTCTTATTATACTACCGGAGGCATGGAGGTAGTATATTATACTACGGACGCATGGAGGCAGTATATAGCAATGAGTTACATTGACTTTCATATTAATTTTATGTTGACTTAAAAAATGTGTATAAATTTTAATGTTGAACATAACAAATTAAAAAAAAATAAAAATTCAATATAATAAAATTAGTATTTTTATGACTCCTGATTGGTCAATAAATTGATAGTGTTATTGCAGCCTTCACTTCATTCAAGGTTTGAAATTATTTTTGACATAACAATAGATGAGTGTGACTTTATTACTCTTTATTCTTCGACAAACTCACCATGCCAACTCTCAAGTGGGGAAGCATCTAGTACCTGCAATGGCAGTCCTTTCGAAATCTGGAAAAAAACGACAGACAGAGTGACAGGAGGTGACGAGGACACTCGCTAGAGTCGCTACATGGCGCCTCCATTCAGACAAGATTGAAAAGCTAGGTGCCTCCTGTTGAAGTGGAGGGAGGGATGATGGGTTGGCCCTCCTCTCACACTCAGTTACCAACTGTGGAAGTGGCAGTGACAGCGGCAGCGGCAGCTCCGGGCGAAGGTGGGAGGAAGCTTCACGGGAGTTTGTCGCATTTGTACTACTTTGGACGGCCGGACGACCGGATTTGCGTCTGTGTGCAGAGGGAGATATCAATCTGTGATTCTGTACACATCCTCCACGCTTTTTATCTTATCTGTCACCCGTTGGTATTGGTATCGCCAGGTTTCTTCTCTTATCTTGCAATTTGTTTTTGATATATTTAATGTCTTCTGAATCTAAAAATATTTGTATCCGAATATAATCAGAAATGGCGAAAGAGATATAGATTAGTTTATGGTTTAAGAATTTAAAATTTCAGTTTTACATAAAAGTTGAATCGACTTCATGAAATCAGCCAAATTCATTGTTAAAACAAGAGCCCACTCAAGGTTTTAATAGTTTAAAATTTCAATTTTAAATCTCAGTAATGAAATCAATGAGATTCTTTATTAAAAGTATAAACCAATAAAGAGAAGATACGAATGATTATTTGCATAAACCAATAAGACAAAATACAAGTCCTGTTTATGTATAGTTAAAGTGAAAATGTTGAGAACCACCATGACAATGGTCCTCCATAGTCAAATCTCATCATCCACAACCCAAATTTAAGTATTATTATACTGCTCTATTTTTATATTGGGATTTGGTTTGATATTAATAAAAAAAAATATTTGTTTACAGTAAAATTGTAATGATTGAAGA
Source organism: Picea sitchensis (assembly GCA_010110895.2). NCBI lineage: Eukaryota > Viridiplantae > Streptophyta > Pinopsida > Pinales > Pinaceae > Picea > Picea sitchensis. The sequence continues at coordinate 10,333 of SNQJ01S0059592.1, read as the reverse complement.
ATATGTTTTATACTAATTTTATTATTATAATGGTACTTTGAAATTATTTTTTTCTTACATAAATATTTCATTATATCAAGATTGAGTTTGATATTAATAGTAATTTGAAATTTTTACTTACATAAATATTTCATTATATCAAGATTGAGTTTGATATTAATAGTAATTTGAAATTTTTATTTATTATTTCTTTTTATGTTGATATTAACATGTAAAGTTAAAATTAGTAATAAAAATAAAACTAAAGTTGTTGCTAACCAAAAAAATTGACAGTTTTGTATGTTTTTTTTATCACGTTTTTATGAAAATTGATAGTTTTGTGTATGTCTTTTTCATTATGTTTATATCTCTATTTATGATATCATAATAGAAAATTATTTTATATTAACTTAGGTAGTATATAGCAATGAATTAGCATTAATTTTTATATTAGTTTTATGTTGACTTAAAAAATGTGTATAATTTTTAATGTTGAACATAACAAATAAAAAAAATTATTTTTCAATATAATAAAATTAGTATTTTTATGACCCCATTGGTCAATAAATTGATAGTGTTATTGCAGCCTTCACTTCATTCAAGGTTTGAAATTAATTTTGACATGACTATAGATGAGTGTCACTTTCTTATAAGGTACAACTCTATTGATAAAATAATTTTATAACAAATGTAAAATAAAAACCATACATATGTTCATATTGAATTAGTCGTCTTTCACAACTCCCAAAACACATTGAATGGAGACACTTTACCCATCAATTATATATAAACCAAATCACTTGAAATGAATCCATTGACCTATGAAAATAAGACTCTTTTTTTATATTTTATTTTCTTATTTTTCCAAATGTGTAGTTATGAAACCATTTTTAATTCTTTTGGTAAGTTAATTGATAGCTGCGGGGTTAGAAACCCAATGGATCTGTGGCAGGCTTGTTTGGGTAGCTTGCTAGCATTGGTGGGGCAGACTCCCATCAAGTTTTTTGGCAGACGTGATTTGGCATACAGTTAAACTTGTCTTAGTTTGTTTTGAAATTACATATTTTAATTATAGGAACGAGCTAAAGCACTCGCATCCTCTAAGAGGAATGAGAAACCTCAAAGGCAAAGGAAACTCGGTAAGTTTACATAGATTTGAGTAAAATTTCTTTTATTATCTTCGGAGGCAGTATATCGTAGCCTGCTGCACTTGTTTGATATCATACCATGTATTACCTTAAATATGTGAGACTCGAATTATTCCAAAAGTGGGTTTTAAAACATTATAATAGTGATTTTATTGGTATTATTCGATAGTTTTTGAAGATTTTTGTCATTTTGGGGGATATGGGGCCCTTTTTTAGGCAAGATCTTGGGGAGAAGTTGGGAGATGGTTACCAACTTCAGATCTATATAAACTAGGGATTCTTGGAGCCATGGAGGGAGATTCAGAGCAAGTTTATGCTGAAGATTTGCCAAGCCAAAGCCATTTTTATGTAGGGAAGTTGTTGAGAAGAGCACCTTTGTGGGTCATTTCTGGGAGCTTCAGTCATCCGATTTCAGTGCCGTCTGTTTTGTTGGGTTCCAGAGATCTGGTAGAACAAGACCATATTAATTTGTAACCTTTTTGGCACTGTTGTGATGCACTTTTAAATATTTTAACATAAATAAGAAAGCCTCACCCACTAAAACAAAGGCCCGAAGACATAGGCGAGATTGTTGAATTCTGTTATCACATTGGTGTTTATGGTTTGTTGTTATTCTTGCTTTATTTTAGATCTGTACATTGTTTAATGGCTGCTATGTTTCATTCATATTTCTTCCTCTTTCATTCAGCTTCCTAAATGGTTAATTAACACATGCATAATAACTCAACCATTGTCGTATAAAAGATCTTTTCAGATCAATGGAAATCATAAAAATATCACCATAATCCTAGTACACTAGGAGGACGCTGGTTGGACCTTGGCTTTGAACTATGTACTAGGAATATTTATAATGCATTTGCATTATATACACATGGGTCATTATAATTCAATCCACATGGCTTGACTCCCATCACATAACCTCATTATTTTATAATACATAGTTTATTGCATTTTAATTCAAGTGTTGAAACTAGGGTGTTACATTTATAGAACTAGCTATGTTGCAATTTTCATCAAAGTTCAAAATGTGACACAAGAATAGTGAATTAAACATCAAATGTATTATTTAATATGGTCCTTTGGTTATTGGTAAAAGTATTCTTAATGATTAAGATAGGTGAAAGGCTCAATATATTTCCAAGTGTAGATTCAAGTTCGTCCCTCACTAAATCAATGTAGGCAGAATCAAAACATCAAAAAATGATGCTAGACCAATAAACCACAATGGTGAATTAAACCAGTTAGTTACTCAGCACATAGAGGAAAAAAACTCATTGAGACATGATTTTTTTGACCCTTGAATCCAATTGGGAAAACTAGTTTCAAATGGTGCTCAATATTCTCCTTTTGGAAATCTCTGGTACAATGATTTTTGTTCCTCTCCTCTTTGGCCAAAAATCCCTTTGAGAATGAGAGTGAAGGAAGAAATAGGGATAACTATGGGGTAAGGAAAGGAAAACAACAATGACTCTTCATTTCTCATTCCTTATCCTTCTCTCCTATTATTTTTCTTATAATTTGATTACTTTTTAAACTTTTTTCTCACAAAAATAAATTTCTACATCACACACAAAGGTAAATGGTAAGAAACGATTGCATATAACATTTCCTTAAACATGGAATTGCATATCATCAAGTAGTATTTTTGTAGGTGAATTGGTTTCCTACTATACATTATTTAATTCTTGAACCTGGTTAAGCTTGAAAGTGTATTTGTGGTCAACTTTCTCAGCGCCTCTGTCAATTTGAACTATTTTGCATACTACTGTCTTGTCTCCATTGGATGTTGTGTTTAAAATTTAGGTTATAAAAAGAAGCAAAAATGGAAGAACTCATCTCCTCCACATCCATAGATGTGAATGGTGTTTTAGAACACCTATTTATGTGAATAGGGTTCTTTAGCTATCTAGTTGTTTCTTAGCTAGTTCTCTGCTTTAGCTCTCTTCACACTAGGTTAAGTTTACTGAGGGACTTTTTCACTTTATCCCATATTGGTTGTGTTTTTGGTCTCTTGGGTGGTAAATACTATATATACTTAACATCTCATTTTCATTGTATTATTCACATTCTCTTGAGTAGATTGCAGTTTATTCTTTCTCATTTTTTATTTCTAGATTTGTTTTCCTTCATTCATTTGCATTATTTGGTGTCTTTTCAACCAAATCCTACATGGTATCAGAGCGAGGTTGTGAAATGTGGGTTAGAAATATTTTTAGAAATATGAGTGTAGAGCCATATTTTTTTGAAGAACATGAGTATGATCTTCTCTTGCATCCTCAAATGATCTAGAGAATTAAAAAAGTGTGATGAAAACACTATCTTTGGGGGGGGGGTTCTTTTTTTTACTTGCCATATGCAAGTTTTTTTAGAGCCTCCTGGAGACATTTTGAGCTCACCATTGAGTCCAGAGAAACTAATATAGCCATATTTTTCTTTTGCTTCACCCAGTTGGAAATTGGAGGTCATATCTACAAGGGTTTGAAGTTAGAGGTTCGCTGCCAGATCCAACAAAGAGCCACCAATTTGGAGCATTTTGGGTCAAATCTAACCCTTTCATCTCACTCAGAAGGTTTGAAAACCCTAATATCCACCATCCATTTGTCGATTTTGGGAAATTGTTTTCCGAAGAGCAATTTTTTTTTTGTCTCTATACAACCCACCTAGCGCACACTTCCATTTGGCAGAAGTTCCACTAAATTTGGAAAAAGGTGAATTTTGGTGGTTTCACTAATGTCAGGCAAGGTATTGGCAGAATTGGTCATAACTCCACACTTGATACTTGCATTAACATTAAACAAGTATTTATACAAATTCAAATGACCTTTGGTCTTCCCTTAACAAATGACTCTTCCTTTCACCTATGACTCTTCATATTTTCAATAGTATTTACAAGTAACACAATCCCACCTTAATATGAAGGGATGTTTGTGAGTCCAAGCATCATTATGAACTTTTGAAAATTTTCTCTTCCAAGAGATTTGGTGAAGATGTTCGCAGTTTGCTCATTAGTGGAACAATGTCTCAAGTGTTTTGGCCTCTACATGATATCGAATTATGTGATACTTTGTGTTGATGTAATTAATTCGATCATGGAATTTGGGGTTCTTGGCCAACTTTATTTCATAAGTATTTTCAACTAGAAGAGGGGTAGAATTCAGTTGTTTTCCCTACAAATCTTCAAGTATTTTCCCAAGCCACACAATCTCTTTCGTTGTTTCTGCAACTACCACATATTTTTTCTCCATTGTGAAATCTGTTGGAATTGATTGTTTGCATGTTCTCCAGGAAATAATTGTTGATCCAAGAATCATGATATATCATGAAGTTGACACTCCATTTTATTTATGCCCAAGAAAGTTTGAATCATAATATTCGATCAAGTTGAAGTCATCCACCTTAGAGTACCCAAGTCCAAAATATTGAGTTCCCTTCAAGTATTTTAGAGCTCTTTTTGTAGCAGACCAATGTCCTTCACAAGGATTTTGCATGAACCTGGAAAGAATCCCAACAATGAATGAAAAGTCTAGTCTGGTGGTAGTAAGATAGATAAGACTTCCCATAAGTTGTTTGGACTTGGTTGCATCCTCAAATTCATTCCCTTATTTTGATGTGATTTTCAAATTATATTCCATTGGAGTAGAAATAGGATTACACTCACCCATGTCAAACTTGTTCAACAATTCTCCAATGTACGCCTTCTAGGAGACGAATATGTACTTTGGATTTTGAAACACTTCGATGCCCAAATAGTAGTGAAGATGTCCCAAATTTGTCATCTTGAAGCCTTTATTCAACTCTTTCTTTATGGATGAAATGTAGCTTTCATTATTCCCTGTTATCAGCATATCATCTACATATACTACAATATATACAACATTTTTTCCAAATTTCTTGACAAACAAAGTTGCATCGTCAAGATTGAAGTGCTTGAAATTCAATTTCATAAGATGCTCAGTTAACTTTTCACACCATGCTCCCAGTGCTTGTTTTAGGTCATATAATGATTTAAGGAGCTTGAATACTATTTTTTCTTGTCCCTTCACAAAAAATATTTTGGTTGAGACATGAAAAAATTATCTTTCATGTCTCCATTCAAGAAAGAAGTCTTCACATCCATTTGATGAATTTTCCATCTATTCTGTGTTTCCATGGAAAATAGAGTATGTATGGTAGCCCATTTTTTTGTTGAGGAAAAATTCTCCTCATAATCAACACCTTATTTTTGTGCAAATACTTTTTCGACGAGCCTGTCTTTGTGCTTTTCAAGTGAGACATCTTATTTGTATTTGTTCTTGAATACCCACTTTCAGCTGATTGGTTTGTTTATGAATGGAGGATCCACCAGCTTCCATGTCCCATTATTTATGAGAGCATCGTATTCCTTCTGCATTATTTCTTTCCATTCATCATGAGAAGTGGATTCTTGAAAGGAAGTTGGTTCAAGGTTAGTAGATAAATTCAAATCACAATCATATGAAACGTCCATGCCATCTACATCACCTGAGTTTGAACTAACTCCATCTTGTCTTGAGGAAAATTTTGGTTCCTGTCTTTCCAACCTCATTAGGATGAACACTTTCAAGTGTTTTTGTAAGCCATTTTGTTGGACCTTTCTAAGATGGTCCAGGTTTGTCAGCTAATTGAGATGTCGTTGATTTCTCATCAAGACTCAACTTTTCAATACTCTCGTTCACATCATCCAAATGAACTTCATGTTCTGATGAAGTGGCTACAACTTCTTCATGTGGGGGAGATGGTGCTTCAAAAGGAGATTCTATAGATTGACCCAAGATAGAGATCCTTGCTTGAAGATGTGGAATATTATCATCAAATTCATGATATGTCTTACACAAGTGAATCTATATAGATGATCAAGTTGCCTCTCAACAATTTCTTTATTCTTGGAGGATTCAAGAAATATTACATCTCTAGAAAGGATGAATTTCTTATTTGTCTCTTCGTAAATACGATATCCCTTGGTGGTATTTGAGTACCCTAGGAAGATGCATTTATGACTCCTTGCATCAAGTTTTCTTCTTTTCTCCTTAGGAATCAAGGCATAGTAGGTGGAACTGGAGACCCTAAGGTGCCTCACTGAAGGAATGTGGCCATACCACATTTCATGAGTATTGTGTTCAAGAGCATGAGATGGACACTTGTTTTTCACATAAATTGCACATAGAACTACATCATACTAAAACATCAATTTTACATTCTTGAAAAACATCATGGAACGAACCATATTTAGGAGTGTCATGTTCATATTTTTAGCTACATTGTTCTATTGAGGATTGTATGGAATTCTGGTTTTATGCTTGATCCCATGTTGGTGAAGGTAATTTTTAAATTCATTACATGTATATTCTTTTCCATTATCAATACGAAGAGATCCAATACAATGTTGAGCTTCATTTTGAATCCATATATGAACATTTTTTAAAGTTTCAAAAGCTTGTGATTTATCTTTGAACAAGTACACCCAACACATCCCGGTTTAATCATCAATAAAATACATGATATATTTATTTCTATTTGCAGAAGGAACATGCATAGGGCCACATAAATCATAATGAATCAATTCATGTTTTCTACATGATTTGGAAATAGAATCATGAAATGGTTGTTTGTTATTATTTCCAAGGATACGAACATCACATTACTTCAATTTCCTAGGAATAGTAGAAAAACCAGAAACATTGCTCTTTATCAACAAATAGAGAATTCCATAATTAATATGGCCAAATATAGCATGACACAAAAGACTAGATGGAATTATACCTTCACCATGATGAGATAAGTATGCAACATTTCATGTATGGGTAGATGTCCGTTTTAGTTTCAATAGTCTTCCATCTTCCATTTCGTTCATGATAACCATGTTGTCAGAATCCTTTTGTATTTCAACTTTACCACCAAACATATGAACATAGTGGCCTTACTATCAGATGTGCACAAGGAAACAAGTTCCTTTGAACCTCAGGAATATAGAGCACATTATGCATAAGAAAATATGGGAATCCAGGCAACCTCATTAAAGTCTTCAAAGAAGTCTCTTTGAAATGTCATGTGGGAGGTTGCACCTGTGTCAAGAATTCATGCATATCTCCCATGAGTATGTGAAGTGCTAAACAAATATTCTATTACTCCTATAATGTAATGGGAAACAATGTAATGAGAAGATTCATGTTGTTTACCTTCTGTTGGTTACAAATTTTTGCATTTGTCGTCTTTTTGGTTCTATCTTTCTTCTTTGATCTTCTCCCATGGAATGTTGTAGTCATTCACCTCATGTGACCCATTCTTTTTGCAACAGGTACAATGAATATTATATCTATCACCTTTCTTGTGTCTACCCCTGAATCTGAAAGTATTTCTTCCACATCATCTTTTTCTAATTTCTCCTCTAGAAGAATCATGTGGTTTACTCTTCTCTTTCTAGCCAAGGCACATAGTCTCTCTAGTTGAATGAGTTGACTTATTTCCAAAGGATTTCTCACGTTCTGCAACTTTCTCCACCAACTTGTCAAATGTGATGGAATTCATTTGACCACTTGCTTGCAGAGTTTCAAAGTAGTGAGAATATGTAGCATATAGGGCCTTAATGAATGTTGTGAGATGTAGGTCTATATTCACCCCAGTGGTCTCAATGTCATGCATTATGGATTTGAGCTCAGAAGATAAATCCATAGGGTCACCATTCTTCAACTCTAGGTTGAAGAGACTCGCCATTAGTTGTATTAGTTCCAGTTCTAAGTGTGTATCATAGTCATTCAATCTCTTCAAAGTACTATAGGAGTCATTAATATAAAAAATATGAAGGCTCACTTCTTCGCTTATTGTCATATAAATCACAACATACTCTTTTTGGTCTTTGTCCTTCCATATGGAATGTTATTTATTTTATCTAGGAATGGTCGGTCTGCAACTCTTCGACTTTGCTTCTGATTCATCTTTAGTAGAATTTGATTCAACTTCTTCTTCATTGGTAGTAATTGCTTCGCAAATACCATTCCATAAGTCATTGAAGATCAAATTTATTTTGATATTCATGTACCATTATATATAGTTCTCTTTACTATTCAACACCACGCCAATGATAGAGATGAGTGAATGCATCCTGCTTGGTCACTCAAAGATCCAGGTTATCTAAATACACTCACAATATTATTATTTTCCAAATAAAATCAAGAAACCGTCACTTGTATTAATGTTGGGTTCTCGATTATGCACTTCCTTCTTAACATTGGGGGGTTGATGACCCAGGGTTCATCCAGAGTTGACAAAAAAAAACCCCAAGGCGTCGAAATATCAATCCTCATCCAAAGACTAAGGAAAGTCTCACTCGAGAAACCATGAAAATCACAGAGACCATATGGTTTTGTGTCAGTGATGAAGGATTAATTACATAGGAATCCATTCTATTTGGCATTCATACATTCCATTGCACCAAGTTAAAAAACTCAAAGCATGTAACAACGATACACACATTCATTAGACACATGATCGACACATCATAGAACATGAATCACAACAGTTATTATTATATTCATTCAACCAGTCACATACATATGTCAAGCAAGTCATCAATTGACGGAAACAACGCCATGTGCTCTTATACATTCTCACAACATTTCATTACATAGCACCATGCAATTTCTCTCAAGCTCTATATATATTACAAAACCATACTCACAACTAGATACATTAAAAAATATTTCCAGAATCTTCTCAGAACATCAACTATCAAATAATTGACTAATTAGCTAACTAAGTAACTCTCTTTCTGTCGCCATTACTCCTTTTTATCTTCTTCTTTTCTCTGGAACTCTATCATTTTTCATTCTTCTCCACTTGTTCTGCTAGATTCAAGTCCCGCATGCTTATATCACCCACCTGCATTCCACGTAGCCTCTTTGGAGTCATGAAAATCTTAACTACCTTTCCAACTCATCCCCTTACTACTCCATGATCTCTCGTGTTGCCTAAAGTAATCATTTAGGAAGATTTACTGAAGGTTTTTTTCTTGACTACAATGTGCATGTGATATCTTCTTTATTTCTAGAGTGCATCACAAAAATTAGAATGGCGTTCATTGAAAAAACCCGGATTGGCGCACATTGGAAAAACTCAAACTAGCGTGCATTAGCAAAACTTGGACTGGCATGTGTGCCTCATGTCATCCATTGTGTTTTTGTTGGAGTGTGCGAAAAAACTAAAATGTGTGCACAACTCCGTTTGTGCATGCATACAATATTTACCCAAAACTTTGGGTTCCAAGAGGCTCCCACCACTATTTTTTGGCTAGTCCTCATGCTAATTTCCTCATGGAGTGACAATCACAACAGAAGGAATTGTCTTCATGAGCTCTTGAAGGAACTCCTTGAATTAGTTATCATACTCATTGAGGGTGTCATGAAGCTCTTGGGTGAGTTGAATAGCCTCATATGCATTGGTCGTTGTAACCTAAGGATTTGGTAGGTCCATTGTCTCCATCTTCTTGGTTAAATGGGTGGTGACAATCTACGCATATGTCAATTGAGTATAAAATATTAAGGCCTTATCAACCACCTTAGTGGCCATCTCTAAAATGGTATGTTGTTTAGCTCGGGCGACAACAATATCCTTATTTTTGGACATGATGGCTATCATTGCAACTTGGCACTTGATCGGAGGTAGAGAAGCCAAACTGTTATTTTGTTGGGTGATGTCAGTCTTTTCTGTGTCAACATTATTATCAATAGTACTCAGTTCAGGGGGGTGAGGGGGGTTTGTAGATGAGTCCATAAGGTGAAGTTGTATTCGACCACCCTTGAAAATTACTTCAACTTGTGTTGGCCATCCCGGATGACTACTTTGGCCAACGAAATCTTGTTCTACAACTGTGTTGCCTCTGGGGTTGTTTGTTGAAGTGGTGGGTGGAGTGTTGTAATATGTGAGTCAAAATTTTGTAGGTGGGCCTTTATGACCGAGAATTTGATATAGGTGGGAATGTTGTGACCTTTTTTTGATGTGTTCGGTATTTTCACATATAAATTATCAACCATCCCTAGGAGGTCATTGAATGTGGTATTTCTATCATCATGTTGAAATTTTGTGTTTGAATGGGTTGCAACCTTTGTGTCATACCACTATTTTAAGGCCTGGTGAGCCTGAGCCTCCTATTGATAGTGCACATGCATTTGATTGTGCGTGGCAATTTCTTGTTT
>SNQJ01S0059591.1:42325-82256 GCA_010110895.2 Picea sitchensis | reverse complement strand
AATATGCACGTAAATGTTCTGATGTCTTCATATTTCTTGGTGTAATTTTAATCCCTTTAATCAACAAATTACTCTTCTGTTAAACATTTCAAACGATGCGATGGTAGATTAGTGTTATGTTTAGAATATATATTTTGAAAATAGATGTCCGATTACTTTTAAATGGGAAGCCTCAAACATGAATCAATAACGCTTAAAATGAGGAGATAAGCCAACAGATTTTACATCAAGAATTTTTTATTTTCCATTTCTTTCCCCACATTAAGCTTTTCATTTTCTATGATCTCTCTCCTATTTTAGAATTGACTAATGTAGGTTTTAAGTATGCTAATTTTTTTATATCGATCTGTTTTCTGAACAGATTAAGAAGACACGGAAGATCTGGTTTCTATAGAGCGTCTCTGATGTCGACTGACAACACGTAGGTTTCTCCCTCGTATTTTTTCCTGATTGAATCACTGTTTCTAACAATAAACATTACATTAGTTATTTGTAGAATAAATTAATGTTGAGTGGTTACTACCCTGTTTGGTAATTTTACTCAACCTCTTTCATAGATCAAGAAGATATTAATGAATTCACAATCAACCATATGAAAAATCAAAGATCCAATTCAACCAAAAAAACAAGTAGTTTTCTCATTTTTATTTTCTTTAACAATAATAATAGCATTAAAACAAAATCAAGGTTCCAATTAAACCCAACAATAAGCATGTTTCTCCTTTTTGTTTTCTTTAAGAATAATAATAGCATTAAAACAGGTTTGATGATTAAGATTATAAAAGTTCTCCTTCATATTTTAGGTTCGTTGGGTCATCCGTTTCAACCTGAACCTTCAGTCTAGCAACAACTTATGGCCTTAAAATCAAATGAAGGTTAGTTCAACGAATTTCCAAGATATAGGATTTGCCTAGTTTCCAAGATACGAATCTCCAAGATACGAATCTCCAAGATACGAATTTCGAAGATACAGGATGTTGGCCTTAAAATCGTGTTGCATTTGCGCTTCTTGAATCGTCATTATTTCTTCAATAGCTTTTCAGGATTCTCTTTCTTCAAGTTTTAATAATAATGTTTAACGTTTTATCAGCTTAAAGCATCTCTGTTTTAATAATGATGTTTGATGTTTTATCAGCTTAGTTTAACGCTTCTCTGGTATGGGCTATGTCTGCACTTTATAAATTTTAATTAATATAAATCATTGTTTATAAGTTTCACTTTTACAGAGAGTGATATTGATTGACTAGTTGTTGGCCTAATAGAATATTTGGGCATAAATTATGTGTACTTGATTATTGTCATTTTTAGTTCAGAGAATATTTTGAAAGAAACTATATGAAGTTGGTTGTTAAGTTAATGTAATATTTTAATGGAAATTATTTATAGTTTTTTCATTTGTATTAGGCTTTACTATATCAAGGGACATAACATCTTGGATTTAGGCTTTACCAATCTTCCATAACTTCAGATCATAACAGAAAGTAGATGTATAGAGTGGTCTAGTAAAATGCAATTATAAGAAGATCTAGATAATCAACATATATAAGTTAATCAACTATCATAAATAAAATATTAAAAATCTAGTTTACAGACTTACAATCATATCTACAATATGGTCCAACTATATTATGTATATATGAAAATAACAAATTAATAAATTTATTAGTAGATACTGTTATTTTTGGTTATCTTTTTATTTTAAATTATTTACAATTTTGATAGTAAATGCTAAAATAAAATGACTTTTATGGTTTTGTTCCATGTGATATTTTTTATGTCATTAACTTCATTTTAGAATAATGTTTTATTTTTTAATCTAAAGTTCATTTTATGACAAAATGGTGAATTCTCCAATGGATTTGATCATGATGTTTTTATCAATTTCTTAAATCTTTTTTATCATTATTTTTTAATTAAACTTGTATTAATAAGCGTCAAACTAAAACACAAAATATTTAGAAAAGCTACAAAAAAATATCAAAGGAGTTGTAACAGACCAATTCAATTTGAATAAAGAAGAGAACAGAATGAAATTTTAACATTTTAGTACTATATAATTTCAAATTATATTGTTCAATCACAATTCAGAAACATTTTTGACAAAGATTACTAATTTTTTATTAAACTCAAAAATTCATTGTGAGAGACTAGTACTTTTAAATCAAACACAGAATTTTTATACAAATATTAATACTTTTATATAAACATTAGTACTTTTATGTCATAAAAATGATAGAAATCTGAATCATAAACTCACAAAATTTACTCAGACTTTTACATGAATTACAACTCACAGATAATTTATATATGACGGCGAGGTGGATGATGAATCAGGAATAATTTTAAAATCTTAGCAGTCAGAGGACAACGTTCGTTTAAGGAAGTTCAAAATTAATGGTGACGAGGCCATGATAGTTTAACGAAAACCCAAATTACTACCATTAAAGGAGTTAAAATTTTATAAAATGCTGGCTTGACGAAGTTCAAAATTAATGGCTGCGATAATATGGTAGTTTAAGCAAGTTCAAAATCAAAATTATTGTCAATTGAAAATCAAATTATCATCAATTAGAGTAGCTTTTCTCAAAAATAGTATCCAAAGAAATGTCAAAGCCAACTATCATGTTTAGTTTTTTTTTTATTTATTTAAATTATATAAAAAATAAAAGAATGCATCTACATGTATCGGTAGATATTTAAAATTTGTTTTTATTTAAATAATATATAAAATAAAAGAATGCATTTACATGGATTAATAAATATTTAAAATAATATGTATATGTATATGGTCTAACATTTTATATATATGAAAATAAAAAAATTATCAATTTATTAGTAAATAATGTTATTTTTTTTTATTTTTTATTTTAAATTATATTAGATAGTGAATTCTGAAATAAAATGATTTTTATGGTTTTGTTCCATGTGATATTTTTTTATATTTTTTTGTTATTGAGTTTATTTTAAAATAATGTTTTATTTTTTAATTTGAAGTTCATTTTATGAAAAAATAATAAATTTTCCAATGAATTTGATCATACTATCTTTATCCATTTCTTAAATCTTTTTTCTTATTAATTTTTTTTATTATTTTTTAGTTAAATTTACATTGATGAACCTCAAACAAAAACACTCAAAATATTTAAGAAAGCTACATAAAATATCAAGTTGTAACAGAATAATTGAAGTTGTATTTGAATAAAAAAGAGGTCAATTACAACTCAGAAACATTTTTGACAAAAATTACTAATTTTATATAAAACTCAAAAACTCTTTGTTAAAAATTAATAATTGACAAAAATTACTAATTTTATATAAAACTCAAAAACTCTTTGTTAAAGGTTAATAATTTCATATTAAACAAAGACTTCTTATACAAATATTAAACATAGACTTCTTATATCTAAATCTTTGTAAGTATAAGAATGATAGAAATCAGAATCATAAATTCACAAAATTTACTAAAACTTTTAGATGAATTACAACTCATAAATAATTTATATATTAAACAGAGACTTCTTATACTAATATTAAACATAGACTTCTTATACAAATATTAATACTATTATATCGAAATCTTTGTAGGTATAAGAATAATAGAAATAAGAATCATAAATTCACAAAATTTACTAAAACTTTTAGATGAATTACAACTCACAGATAATTTATATATGGAGGCCAGGTGGATGATCAATAACGAATAATTTGAAAATCTTAGTAGTAAGAGGACAAAGTTCGTTTAACTAAGTTCAAAAGTTTATAAAATGTTTGTTTATAAAATGCTTGTTTAACGAAGTTCAAAATTAATGGCGGCAAGAATATGGTAATTTAACAAAGTTCAAAATTAAAATTATTGATAATTGAAAATCAATTTTTTTTTAAAACCAACTACTTAACTTTACACAAGAGTCATGTTTAGTTTTCTACTTACTTATTTTTTAAATTATATATAGTAATAGTAAAAGTAAAAGATATTTATAAATTAAACAAAATAGAATGCATTAACATGAATTAATAGATATTTTAAAAAAACGTAAATATTTACAAAATTTAAATATTTTAAAATATTTATTAAAAAATAATGGAATCATGTTTAGTTTTCTATTTACTTTTTTTTTACTTTTTTTTAAATTATATATAGTAATAGTAAAAGTAAAAGGTATTTATAAATTAAACAAAATAGAATGCATTGACATGGATTAATAGATATTTAAAAAAACTTAAATATTTACAAAATTTAAATATTTTAAAATATTTATTATAAAATAATGCATTCACATGGATTAATAGATATTAAAAAAAAATAAAATATTTGCAAAACTTCAATATTTAAAATATTTATTATAAAAAGTTTATACAATTTTTTCACAAAAAAATTTAAAAAATATTAATATATATTATTATAATTTTAAAATTATCTAAAATAATCAAATTAATTTGATATGAATAATTAAATAAAAAATTTCCAACTTAAATTATATTATTATATATTTTTTTAATTAAAAATTTATTAAATATTGAAAAATTAATAATTATAAATCTATTGATATCTTAAAGAAATAATGAATTAGCTACTTAATTTAGCGTATATTTTAATCATAAGGAAAAGTTATCTTTAATTGTACTTACATATATTATTTGCCAGTATAATTATCTGAAATTAAATTTAGTAAATTATTAAGTAATTTAATCTGATATTTATTAATTAAACATAGAGATTAATAATTTAGAATATAATTTTTATAGAAATTCAATTTAATATGATATTTATTTGATATTAAATTTTATAAATTTTTACTTAATTTAATATGATATTTATTAATTAAGCATAGAGATTAATAATTTAGAATATATTTTTTATATAAACTAAAATATAATCTAAGAATTTTTGAAACATGGAGACAGGTCAATAACTATCTAAACAAAGAATTAACAAATATTTTAATTAAAACTGATTTTATAAGGAAAACTTGGAAAAATCCAAATTTTAAAAATGGAAGGATTCAATTTATTTAAAAAAATTAAAATTATTAATATTTTAAAAATTAACTTTTTGCCTTCTCTATTAAATNCCCCCCTATTGCTTGACACCTATAACCTGTAGCCCTAATAAAGTTTAATGTTAAAAAACTTAAAATATTATAACCTCTATGACTCATATAACTACCAACCATTTTAAACCATATTACTATTAATACTACCACATATAGCCCCTCGCCTCTATAACACCTACCACCCCTAACTTCCAGTCCAAACTATTAACTAGTATAACCCCTCAAATCTATTATAATAATTAACCCTTATAACCGATATAATCATCTTAAACCTTAATCACTAATCCCTACAAAACCCTAACCCATATATTCTCTCTCTCCTAAAACAATAACCTCTATCCCATGTAACAATTATAACCTTATCACAGAGAACTTACATAATCCCTAGCCCATATAACCTTGGTAACAACAAACATATATCATCCCTCAATGCCAACCCCTTGTAATGCATATAACCCATAAACTTTAACAAATATAACCCCTAACCTCTATAATTCCCTCTCCATTTAATTCTTAACTCTTATAATTTCCAATCCTTAATCATATAAACCATAGTCCCTATAACCCTTAAGGAATTTAATTCCTAAATCATTTAAAACATATCCCCTAGAATAATGATTTCCCTCCACTATTAACCTTTCTTAAACCCTATAATCACTAAGTATTATAACCTATAACCCTTAACTACAATAACTACAAACCCCTATAACCACTACAACATTAACACACAACACACTACAATTAGGAAAAATAAAACCTGACCACTAAGCCCTAATTACCAATGATATTAATTATTATCACCCTTAAGCTCTCAACCCACTCACCCTAATCAATCATACCATTACCTATTGTCACTTCAAAAACATCTAACACTTGTAAACCTAATGATGCAAACTGCACCCTCTCCTAAGGTCTGCACGACCTGCCGATCTAATATCATTCAGATCAGTAGTTGAATCATATCTTTGGGCCCTACTGATCCCCACATAATCAAACACAAGTCCTTAATTTTTGGTGTGTAGGTCTAAGAACGAACCGGCGGGATCTTACTAAAGCCCTATTTTTTTGAAATCAATTTCGAGCCCCTAGCCCTTTTCACTCTCATGAAAATTGGATATGACCCTTGGATGTGACCAGGCACTAAGAACTATGTTCTATTTTGGTGCTTCAGTCTTTGACAATATATGCCTTTATTTCCCCTCAACTCCTTCGAATGCACAAAATTTGTGAACTACCAAAAATCAATTTGCTGCAAGATTAAGGACCATCAACATGCATGAAGATCGATGACTCGGACTCTCCACAGGGATTCGACTTCAAGTATTTTATAATCGCATCCAATACACATAGCACCAACAAAGTGTTGATCACTAAAAAAGACATATCAAATGGTTCCCATTCCACCACGAGATCGATGACTCTATGCCTCTTTCGCAATTTGGGATTCAACGAATTTTACTGAACGGTTTTCCACAAATCTTCAAAATCTCTGAATCGATGAATACACCCAAGTGATAGATCGATAGACCTCACGTTCCATAGATCAACAGTTCAGGTTCCTCTCTTTCATTCTTTGATGATTTCTTTTGGTCATGCACACAAACGACCATTCATATCTCCCGACACCGAAATGCCAGAAGATTTCCAATAAGTCAATCGGACGACTGACACTGCTCCTTCTGATTGAGGACCTACATGAGTGCTTCGCACTTCGGGATTTGAAATCTTTTCCAACACTTAACAGTTAAAAATTCTCCAGACTTCCGAATGGGGAAAGTCCCAAACAACCGAATGATATCAATGATTCTTGTTCCTTGCTAATGTCAATGACTCGCAATGCTTCGACACTCCATCTTCAGCTAATTTCAAAGAACTATGCCTCAGTTCTCCCAGAGTGATAAAACTTCAGACTCCTCAATTTGATTCCATGTTTCCCCACATCTAGACGACTATGATGACCTCTGGCCTTCGAGACTCTGTGTATCTTTCCTAATCTCCACTCTGTTTCCTCCGGAGTTGCGGATCGCTGAAATTCTGGATCCACTTCCACGTGTCCTCTGAGAACTCAAATTCTCGGATCAACTGCAAACTTCAGGACTCTGGAGAGATTGAAATCCACTTACCTAAGTTCTTCTAGAGCTTCAAGTCTCTAGACTTCAGGATATGACGCCACATGTCTACGTCAATCGACAGTGGGTGTTGACTCCAGGCTCCGAGACTTCGAATCTCTCCACTACATATCACTTCTAATTATCTGAAATGTTGAACTTCTGGACCTTCTCCATTCTGATGACACACATCCCTCTCAAATGGACAGTTGATATGGACTCTGGCTCTTCAGAGCTTCGAGAGTCCCCTCGATCCTACACTTTGATTTCTATGGAGTACAATACCTCAAGACCTAACAATCCAATGACATGCATCCTCCTGCACCAACAACCACGATGTACTTTATGACTTCGGAGCTCTACGAGCTTTTGACACATATAAAATTATAACTCCGTCCCTCCATGGAACCATGTCTCCAAACTTCAGGATCTACAGCCACGTGTCCCGTTACGTTTGACAACCCAAATGCACTCTACTCTTCGAATCTTTTGGAGTCTTAAACCTTCCTATGCCTATGCTCTCCCAAAATGTCGATATTTTAGATACGTTTGATCGATGGAAACGTGTCCTCTCAATTTGAAGACCCCGATTTACTCTATATCCCGAGACTTCGGCGATCATGTCTCCTCCAAAACAAAATTTTTTAAAAACCTCCAAACTTACAAAGTTCAAAGAGTGTATAGGGTTAAACCCCATGCAACTTACCTGGATCAGATGACTTTTGATCCTCGCAAATAGATCCAATGATTGTGATCTATTATCCTCTGTGCACACTCCTCCTTATTCTTGGGATCTGATCTAACAACCAATATTGATCCTAATAGCCCATCAAATGATTTTTGTAGCTTCTCCTCTCTGATGGTACACTTTCTATTCGGATGAATGATTTTTAAAACTTAATAATTTCAAAGGCTTAGCCTTTGAACCTTTCTCTTGCAAGGCTATGTGCTTGGCCTTGGTTTGCATTTTTGGAAAAATGCTACTCCTCCTTAGCTTCGTCACTTCACGGGACATAGGCCAAGCGCATGCTTGCGCTATGTCTTCCTTGGAGAATTTCAACACTTTCCAAGTGTTGGCGTGGTGTACATCTTGCACGGTTCTTTTGTGGACAACTATACTATCCTTCCTGAGCTTGATTTCACTCAAACTTATAAGGGTCAGAACCCTTTGTATTCTCCAAATGATTTCTTATGGTGTTCCCTCTTAGAAACCTTCTCACAAAAATCGAAACAAATTTCTCATGAACTTCTTGTGCATGCTCAATGGACTCCTTCCAAAGCTCTTAAAGCATTCAGTAAATCTCGTATGTCTTCTGTAGAGTGCTCAACAACTCTGATGTACACTCCTTACACAATTTTATCTTCTTCTGAGGTTGAGGTTGTTTTGGTGTGCCCACCTGGCACTCTATTCTCTAAACTTGAAAGATAGTTCAAGTGCAGTCCTTGCACTGGCTTCATAGACTTTTCTCTAAATCTGGTGTGCACTCCTTGAACATGCCTAAGAACCCAGAACACTCAGAAATTCACAAAGATAGAGAAGTCTATATAAACCTGCAAATGTAGCCTAATTGCACATCTATAACATCCATAAATAAACACAGGAAACATTCAGAGAATGAACATTAATCACACATAAAATCACAGACACCTCATATGCAGGAAAAACCACTTTTGTATTATATTTGAATGTTTATGTAAAAATATTTACAAAGGCTGGACTACAACAGAGTCTTCAACACTTTCTCTCCTCTCCTCTCTTGAGCTCTCTTGACTCGCTCATCAACCACTTTTGATACTAACCAATTGCTATACAATGATCTTTTACAAATGAGGAGCTCCTTGAGCCTTCCCTCCATGTACCTACTCGCATTGAATTGCATTCAATCATAATCAATGGACAACTAGTTTGAACCAGAACTAAGCCTATCTACCTGTCAGTGATTAAAGGTGATTTCACATGAAGCCTGTACAAAGGCACATGGCTCGGCTTTCCCTAAGCCTTACAACATTTAACTCCATTTACTTACATCAAAAATTTTAAATTTGGGTTCAAAATGACAGGGTTGTTTCCCCTCTTCCCTTAGAACCTGTTCCTCCATGTGTGTTGATGCACTGGTGCGTTTGTTAAGGTGGAGTGATACTCCTGCATCACCTAAATTTATAGAAACCATATAATTGCAAAACTCTATCACATATATACCAAACCCATGTACATTTTGTAACCCCTAAAGAATAATACATATAACCCATAATCCCTATTATTTCTATAAACTTAAACCATGATAACCATGATAACCCCTAACTCCAAACTAAAATAACATTTATCTAATCCTTATAACCATTATCCCATAAACCCTTTAAAAAATGTCTCATGTAATCCTTATAATCCCTATTTACCCTAATCCTTTTGACAATANAAAAAAAACCCTTAACATTGAACATCTAATTTCTAATGATATTGATAATTATAACCCTTAATCCCCAACTCTAGTAACCCTAATCATCCATACCCCTTAGCTATAAATATTGTTACTCTTAAAACCACTAGCACCTATAAACCAAAATTCCTAGAAACCTTGTAATTATAAACCTCTATCACCTATAACATTAACCCATGAAAACCTTATAACACCTAAAACTTAATTATTATAACCTATAAACCCTAACACCCTAACGATGACACCCTAATAAACTTGTCTCATATACCCCTAACCACTAAAATTTATAAACCTTTCACCAAACCCATATCACACATAAATAACATCTCATGTTACCCCATAAACTCTATAAACCTTAAACCTTATAATTCCAAAACCTAACACTTATTACTGCTAGACCTTTTAGCCATTATTCCCTATAATAATTACTCCTAATTCATATAACCCTTATCTCTTAATCAATATTTCCTATATAACTCATAATCCCTATAAACCATTACACCCCTAACTCTAGATACTCTACCCCCCTATTGCTTGACACCTATAACCTGTAGCCCTAATAAAGTTTAATGTTAAAAAACATAAAATATTATAACCTCTATGACTCATATAACTACCAACCATTTTAAACCATATTACTATTAATCCTACCACATATAGCCCCTTGCCTCTATAACACCTACCACCCCTAACTTCCAGCCCAAACTATTAACTAGTATAACCCCTCAAGTCTATTATAATAATTAACCCTTATAACCCATATAATCATATAAAACCTTAATCACTAATCCGTACAAAACCCTAACCCATATATTCTCTCTCTCCTAAAACAATAACCTCTATCCCATGTAACAATTATAACCTTATCACAGAGAACTTACATAATCCCTAGCCCATATAACCTTGGTAACAACAAACATATATCATCCCTCAATGCCAACCCCTTGTAATGCATATAACCCATAAAATTTAACAAATATAACCCCTAACCTCTATAATTCCCTCTCCATTTAATTCTTAACTCTTATAGTTTCCAATCCTTAATCATATAAACCATAGTCCCTATAACCCTTAAGGAATTTAATTCCTAAATCATTTAAAGCATATCCCCTAGAATAATTATTTCCCTCCACTATTAACCTTTCTTAAACCCTATAATCAGTAAGCATTATAAGCTATAACCCTTAACTGCAATAACTACAAACCCCTATAACCACTACAACATTAACACACAACACACTACAATTAGGAAAAATAAAACCTAATTACCAATGATATTAATTATTATCACCCTTAAGCTCTCAACCCACTCACCCTAATCAATCGTACCATTACCTATTGTCACATCAAAAACAACTAACACTTGTAAACCTAATGATGCAAACTGCACCCTCTCCTAAGGTCTGCGTGACCTCCCGGTCTAATATCATTCAGATCAGTAGTTGAATCGGCTCTTTGGGCCCTACTGATCCCCACATAATCAAACACAAGTCTTTAATTTTTGGTGTGCAGGTCCAAGAACGAACCCGAGGGATCTTACTAAAGCCCTATCTTTTTGAAATCAATTTCGAGCCCCTAGCCCTTTTCACTCTCGTGAAAATTGGATATGACCCTTAGCTGTGACCAGGCGCTAAGAACTATGTCCTATTTTGGTGCTTCGGGCTTTGACAATAT
Organism: Picea sitchensis; assembly: GCA_010110895.2. Taxonomy (NCBI): domain Eukaryota; kingdom Viridiplantae; phylum Streptophyta; class Pinopsida; order Pinales; family Pinaceae; genus Picea; species Picea sitchensis. The sequence continues at coordinate 70,982 of SNQJ01S0059591.1, read as the reverse complement.
CTGCCTTTATTTCCCCTCAACTCCTTCGAATGCACAAAAATTGTGAACTGCCGAAAATCAATTTGCTGCAAGATTAACGACCATCAACAGGCATGAAAATCGATGACTCGGACTCTCCACAGGGATTCAACTTCAAGGATTTTCTAATCGCATCCAATACACATAGCACCAACAAAGTGTCGATCACTAAAAAAGACAGATCAAATGGTTCCCATTCCACCACCAGATCGATGACTCTATGCCTCTTTCGCAATTTGGGATTCAACAAATTTTCCTCAACGCTTTTCCACAAATCTTCAAAATCTCTGACTCGATGAATACACCCAAGTGATAGATCGACAGACCTCACATTCCATAGATCAACAGTTTAGGTTCCTCTCTTTCATCATTTGACGATTTCTTTTGGTCATGCACACAAATGACCATTCATATCTCCCGACACCGAAATGCCAAAAGATTTCCAATAAGTCAATCGGATGACTGACACTGATCCTTCTGATTGAGGACCTAGATGAGTGCTTCACACTTCGGGCTTTGAAATATTTTCCAACACTTAACACTTAAAAATTCTCCAGGCTTTTAAATGAAGAAAGTCCCAAACAACGGAATGATATCGATGATTCTTGTTCCTTGCTAATGTCAATGACTCACAATGCTTCGACACTCCAGCTTCAGCTAATTTCAAAGAATTATGCCTCAGTTCTCCCAGAGTGATAAAAATTTGGAATCCTCGATTTGATACCATGCGTCCCCACATCTAGACGACTATGATGACCTCTGGCCTTCGTGACTCCGTGTATCTTCCCTAATCTCCACTCTGTTTCCTCCGGAGTTGCGGATCGTCGAAATTCTGGATCCACTGCCACGTGTCCTCTGAGAAATCAAAGACTCGGATCAACTGCAAACTTCGAGACTCTGGAGAGATTGAAATCCACTTACTTAAGTTCTTCTAGAGCTTCAAGTCTCTAGACTTCAGGATCTGACGCCACATGTCTACGTCAATCAAAAGTGGGTGTTGACTCCAGGCTCCGGGACTTCGAAGCTCTCCACTGCATATCACTTCTAATTATCTGAAATGTTGAACTTGCGGACCTCCTCCATTCTGATGACACACATCCCTCTCAAATGGACGGTTGAGATGGACTCTGGCTCTTCAGAGCTTCGAGAGTCCCCTCGATCCTACACTTTGATTTCTATGGAGTACAATACCTTAAGACCTAACGATCCACTGACATGCGTCCTCCTACGCCAACAAGCACGATGTACTCTGGACTTTGGAGCTCTGTGAGCTTTTGACACATATAAAATTATAATTCCATCCCTCCATAGAACCATGTCTCCAAACTTCAAGATCTAGAGCCATGTGTCCCTTTACATTCGACAACCCAAATGCACTCTTCTCTTCGAAGATTTTGGAGTCTTAAACCTTCCTACGCCTATGCTCTCCCAAACTGTCGATATTTTAGATACGTTTGATCGATGGAAACGTGTCCTCTCAATTTGAAGACCCCGATTTACTCTGGATCCTGGGACTTCAGGGATCATGTCTCCTCCAAAACAAAAAAATTTAAAAACCTTCGAACTTAGAAAGTTCAAAGAGTGTATAGGGTTAAACACCATGCAACTTACCTGGATCAGACAACTTTTGATCCTCACAAATAGATCTAATGATTGTGATCTATTATCCTTTGTGCACACTCCTCCTTATTCTTGGGATCTGATCTAACAACCAATATTGATCCTAATAGCCCATCAAATGATTGTTGTAGCTTATCCTCTCTGATGCTGCACTTTCTATTCGGATGAATGATTTTTAAAACTTAATAATTTCAAAGGCTTAGCCTTTGAACCTTTCTCTTGCAAGGCTGCGTGCTTGGCCTTGGTTTGCGTTTTTGGAAAAATGCTACTCCTCCTTAACTTTGTCACTTCACGGGACATAGGCCAAGCGAATGCTTGCGCTATGTCTTCCTTGGAGAATTTCAACACTTTCCAAGTGTTGGCATGGTGCACATCTTGCACAGGTCTTTTGTGCACAACCATACTATCCTTCCTGAGCTTGAACTCACTCAAAATTCTAAGGGTCAGAACCCTTTGTTCTCTCCAAATGATTTCACTTCTTTGCTCATTCTCCTGAGCTTGAAAAACACTATAGGAGTTGGTTGGCTTTGTTCCCTCCTTGCATAGCTTCACCTCCTCAAACCTGAACTCTTAAAAGTTCACTTGCGCACTCCTTGTGCTCTCCGTGCATAATTGCACTGCTCCTCCTCAGTTATTCCTTATGGTGTGCCCTCTTAGAAACCTTCTCACAGAAATCAAAACAAATTTCTCGTGAACTTCTTGTGCATGCTCAGTGGACTCCTTCCAAAGCTCTCAAAGCATTCAGTAAATCTGGCATGTCTTCTTTAGAGTGCTCAACAACTCTCATGTACACTCCTTGCACAATTTTATCTTCTTCTGAGGTTGAGGTTGTTTTGGTGTGCCCACCCTGGCACTCTATTCTCTCAACTTGAAAAAAAGTTCAAGTGCAGTCCTTGCACTGGCTTCACAGACTTTTCTCTAAATCTGGTGTGCACTTCTTGAACATGCCTAAGAACCCATGACACTCAGAAATTCACAAAGATAGAGAAGTCTATCTAAACCTGCAAATGTAGCCTAATTGCACATCTATAACATCCATAAATAAACATAGGAAACATTCATAGAATGAACATTAATCACACATAAAATCACAGACACCTCATATGCAGGAAAAACCACTTTTGTATTATATCTGAATGTTTATGTAAAAATATTTACAAAGGTTGGACTACAACAGAGTCTTCAACACTTTCTCTCCTCTCCTTTCTTGAGCTCTCTCGACTCGCTCATCAACCACTTCTGATACTAACCAATTGCTATACAATGATCTTTTACAAATGAGAGCTCCTTGAGCCTTCCCTCCATGTACCTACTCGCATTGAATTGCATTCAATCATAATCAATGGAAAACTAGTTTGAACCAGAACTAAGCCTATCTACCTACCAGTGATTAAAGGTGATTTCACATTAAGCCTGTACAAAGGCACATGGCTCGGCTTTCCCTAAGCATTACAACATTTAACTCCATTTACTTACATCAAAAAATTTCAATTTGGGTTCAAAATGAGAGGGTCGATGCCCCTCTTCCCTTAGAACCTGTTCCTCCATGTGTGTTGATGCGTTGGTGCATTGGTTGAGGTGGAGTGATACTCCTACATCACCTAAATTTATAGAAACCATATAATTGCAAAACTCTATCACATATATACCAAACCCATGTACATTTTGTAACCCCTAAAGAATAATACATATAACACATAATCCCTATTACTTCTATAAAATTAAACCACGATAACCATGATAACACCTAACTCCAATCTAAAATAACATTTATCTAATCCTTATAACCATTATCGCATAAACCCTTTAAAAAATGTCTCATGTAATCCTTATAATCCCTATTTACCCTAATCCTTTTGACAATATTCTTTGTGCATGATCAATAAATGATCATAGACTTCTAAGCCCATAATTTCTAGGAAGAAAGGTCCACTCATGTTCTCCACAATAGAAGAAAAAAACAATATAATCACATAAAAACAAGAAGGTTAAACGTGAACATTTTCCATATATGATAGTATGTTAATTTAAACCCCCCACACATATGAAGTGTATTAATTATCCTAAATAATAATTTTAAAGAATAATGGTTAAAAAACAATTTTTGATGAAAATTAATATTATATAATAAATAAATAAAAAAACCAAAGATTATGAATATTAAAAATAATACTAAAAAATAAAAATAAAAATACTGTTGTAAAAAGGTTTTGGATAAGAATTGTGTGGGAGGTTTGGTTATCTAGAAGTTTTTTTGCAACATTATGACTAATTGTGGAAACCTCCATTCTCACATTAAAAAAATTATCATATATTAAAAATAATATCTAAAAATTTAAAAAAAAACCCTAACATATATATTAAACTAATATTTTAAAAATATATATCATATATATTAAAAATTATATTTTATAAATATCAAAATTAGACTAATCAAATTAAAGTTTAATACACTAATTAAAAAAACTACAACCTAAGTAAACAACAAAATACTTTTCTAAAAAATTAAAATAAATATCATCCTATCCGACATGTCCTTCATCCCATTAATTTATTTTACATGTTTGTTGACATATATGGTAAGCATAACAGTAACATGCTAAATCACAATAATTGTCTAATATTTCCCCACAGACCGAGGTGTTGATGATTAAAAATAGTATTTTATAAAAATCAAAATTATATAATCAAATTAAACTTTAATACAATTATATGAATTAAAAGAAGCTGTGACATATATAAATACCAAAATATTTTTCTAAAAAAATAAAATAAATACTTTAAATGGGTGTTGAATGAAATGGGTGTTGAATGAAAGATAAAAGGAATTTGGCAGTCGTTGACGGTTCCGGTGGAAGAGAACTAGTTTCAAACACTAGTCCAAATATACTATATATATTAAAAATAATATTTTATAAAAATCAAAATTAGACTAATGAAATTAAACTTTAATACATTTTTTCTATTTCTTCTCTTCATCCATGTATCATCCATGTAGTAGTCAGGTTAATGTGCTCTTTGTGTATGGATTTTGGACGGTTCTTCTTGTTAGATTTAATTGCTGTGCTGGTTAGGGTTCGGGTTAATGGTGGGGGTTAGGGTTAATGGTGGATGAAGAAGAAATGAAGAAAAGGGAATCCACAAGATTATTACTTACTAATTAAATTTACAGCTACATTGGTGTTGGCTACATTCAGCAGATTTTACAGATAATTAAATCTTAATTTGGTGTTGGCCGGTGAAAATTCTGTTTATGGTCTTGTATGATATTTGAATCGACAACCTCTTATGTTGTTGTTCGCTTGAAACTCACCCATTGATATGCTCAAAATTATTCAATGAAGGATCTGGGCTGGGTTTTTATCCTAAAATTCAAATTAACATGTGCTCCACACAATTTCTATAAAAGTTTTGTTGTTTTTTCAATATGCATGTAAATGTTCTGATGTCTTCACATTTCTTGGTGTAATTTGAATCCCTTTAATCAACAAATTACTCTTCTGTTAAACTTTTCAAACGATGCATTATTCATATGTGATTTCATAAGTATCATAAGAGAAGCAATATCTTCTAAAAATAGGAATACAAAGATAGCACAATTCTCTATAAATATTGTTTTCACTTCAAGCTAAAATTCTTAAAGAAAATATAAGTTTTTATTATTTGAAGTTGAAGAAACACAAAATGTTTCACTTCTCAATATAATTTTTAAAGGAATCATGTTATTCAAATTTTTTTTAGAAACATAACATTTAAATGAATCATTTTTATATAAATAAATTTTTTTTTACAACATTCTTTTTCCATGACCAATAAATGAACATATATTTTTAAGTTCATAATTTCTAACAGTTTTAAGTGTTTGAAGTTAAAGAAACATAAAAAAAAAAAATCACTTTTCAATGTAATGTTTAAAGAAATCATTTTATTCAAAAATACTTTTAAAACATAATGTTTAAAAGAATCATTTGATTTAAAAAGTTGTCTTTCTAACAATATTCTTTGTCCATGGTTAATCAATTATCATAAATTTGTAAGACCATAATTTCTAACTAAAGTACCATTTAATACTGTCTTGAAGTTCAGAACAAGTTTATCAACATGGAAAAAACTAAGGATGATGTTTTTTTAAGGTCACATCCAAACCAAACACCAAATTTTATGGAGGTATACATACCCTAACTCCCTATAGATTTGAATTTGTGATGTCTAACGAGGAAACACATGTTCTCAATAATTTGGTCCATTCATGTTCTCCAAATAGAAAAAAATAAAAACAATATAACAACATAAAAACAAGAAGGCTAAAAGTGATCATTTTTCTGTATATGATAGCATTCTAATTTAAACCTACACACATGAAATGTATTAACTATCCTAAATAATATTTTTAAAGAAGAATGATAAAAAATAGTTTTTAATAAAAAATAATATTATATAATAAAAAATAAAATATTATAAATGTCGAAAATAATATTTAAAAATTAAAAAAATATTAAAAATATTAAAAATAATATTTCAAAATTAAAAAAAGATCATTTATATATATATAAAGATCAAAATGATACTAATCAAATTAAAAATTACTACAATAATCTAAATTAAAAAAACTATAGCATATATAAATAATAAAATATTTTTCTAAGAAATTAAAATAAATATCACTCTTGTAATACATCTCTTATATGTCTTTCATCCAATTCTTTCTTATTTTTCATTTTATTAGCATCTTGTTTATTTTACATGTTTATTGACATATATGATAAGCATAAAAGTCACATGCCACATCACAATAGTCGTCTTTGATGTCGATGATTTAAGTGGGTGTTTGAAGAAAGGTAAAACTGTTGATGGAGCCATTGATGAGGATGAGGAAATACTGGATTGAAAAAGCTATAACGCTGGTAAAAAATCTGTAATAAAAAATATCCATGTTCTCACGAACATGCATGTTTTCATAGATAATTGAAGTTGGAAAATGTGCATGATATTTCAGTGAGTATGAGGGTTGTAGGATTAAGAATGCATGTATGTTTCTATGAACATGCATGTGTTCCTACGTCCTTGTTCCTCCCCACCCCATTGCCACGTTTTTATCCATCAAATTCAGGATAACACCTTTCGTCTATGTTCAGATGTGTGACAACAGAACCCTTGAATTCGAGGAACGGTCATCTACATCAACTCCTCTTATTAAGGATTCATTTGTGTATGTGTCAACTCAGCTGGTGTATGCATAGGAGAGAATTTATTGTTCAGTTAGTAAGTTGTTTGAGTTGATACTGTAAACCTAGGATAATTATTTATTCCATGTATGTGAGAAGAGGGGTGTGTGAGTTAGAAAAATTATTAAACCTGCATTTATGAATAGATGAAGAATCAATACCATTGCTTGGTGGACATAGCCCAAATTTGGGAGAACAACGTAAAATCAATGATTCTCTTTTATAGATCTTCCATATGATATTATGTTTTTATATATTTTTTGTGTATTAGCTCATTTTGTGGCTGACAGGTACAACCAGTGGTATCAGAGAAGTTTGGAGGTCGCTAAAAATAAAGAAAAGAAAAACCAAAAGGAGCAGGAGCAGTGTCATCTATGTCGTGGGAATCAATATTTTTGAAGGAGCAACAACAGTACCATTTTCCCGTGGTTTTGTGCATGAAATGCATCGATATTTAATCATAGTAGGTCCCTCCACTTGAAGCGTGCGACGATTGTTACACTATACTTGTTTTCTTTAGAAATTTTGAAATTGTCGCGGTCCTCTCTAGTTGACATGTGCGACGATATCCTGGTGGGCTCTGCGCATGTGACTCTGCATGAGTTTTTCTCTTGAGATTCTGGTGGGCCACACATGTGACTCTGCGTGATTTTTTTTCTTGACAGGTATCATCTTGGAATCTATTTTTTTGCACCGACTCTGCTAGAAATCTCTGGTATTGAGTTTTCAACAAGGAATTTAGTTTTGTTATATAAGCGAAGTGAATGGAATATGTTCAAGTTCAGCATTATCTGAGTTATCTTTGTAGAGACCACTCAAAATTGAGGCACATGCATAGATGTACTTTCTTTCCCATCTGATAAAGAAGTGGACGTGTCTCATCCCTCTCGCACTGAGCGTTGGGTGCTCCCTGAGGACATGAAGGGACGGATAAAAAAGAGGTCATGCAGATCAACAAGACTGGAGGTGATACTTGAAGCGACGAAGGATGAGAAGTACAAGAACGACTAAAATGGTGAAAACTCAGAGTGCGGAATTTGAAATCAATAAGTTCAATTGCAAAAACAATTTTGAGATCTGGAAGATCAAGATGCACGATTGACTCGTGCAGCAAGGTGTGGTGAAGGCGCTTGTGGGAAAATCGAATAAACCTGCATCCATCACAAATGAAGAGTGGGATGAGATATATGCGAGAGCATTGAGCACCATACGTCTGTGTTTGGTCGATGATTTTTTGTTCATCATTGTTATGGAGAAGACAATAGTCGGTTTATGAATGAAGTTTTAAAGTTTGCATATGAAAAAATCCTTGACGAATAGGATCTTCCTAAAAAAGGAAATTGTACAATTTGGCTTGAAGGAAGGTACGTAAATAATTGATCATTTAAATCTTTTAGTCTAGTTGACTAGCATGGGAGTGAAATTTGAATTTGAAGAGAAGCCAATTAGATTCTTATGTTCTTTGCCCAGTCATGGGATCACTTTGTTACCTCTATTAGTTTCAGTTCAATAGAAAGTATTGAGTTTGATGTTATTTTTGGAGCACTATTGTCTGAGGAAACAAGGAATAAATCCAATTTAGAAACCTCTACATCTGAGGTGATGGTGGTCATAGGAAGACCTAAAGAAAGAGGAAAATATTGACATATGAAGAAGGACTATTGGAAGTGTAAACAAGCCTCCAGAGAAGACTCTCCAAAGGAGACAAAGGAAGAAATCACAATTGAAATAGGTTCAACAACAAGTTCAGGTATGGTTGATGAATTTTTAACAATTAGTATTGTTTCACGTCATGATCAACATTGGTTATTAGAGTCTGGTGCTTAAACTCACATGTGTCTTCATATAAATTGGTTTACTACTTACCAGTCTATAGATGATGGAATTGTTTACATGGGAAATGATTTCTCATGTAAAGTAGTGGGAATTGGTAGCATTCAAATGAAGATGTTTGATGTATCTGTTAAGATACTAATTGATGTGAGACATGTACCTGAGCTTAGGAAGAACCTAATCTCTTTGGGAGTCTTAGATACTATAAGATATAAGATTATTGTTCAAGGTGGAGTTATGAAGGTCTATAAAGGAATCCTATTGGTCATGAAGGTGAAGAAGGTTGGAAACCTGTTTTGGTTAGAAGGAAGAACCAAGTCAGATCATGTGATAGTTGTATATAATAATGACAGTGATTTTATTCGATTGTGGCATCAACGATTGGGCCATATGAGAGAAAAAATATTAAAGGTATTAATTGATTGTAAGTTACTTCCTAGTCTAAGGTCTTTAAAGATAGATTTCTACAAACAGTGTATTTATGGAAAATAGAATATGAAAAAATTTAAAACTGGAAGACACACCAGTGAGGGAATCCTTGAATCCATCCCCTATTATTTCATATGGAGGATAATCATATGTTGTTACTTTTATAGATGATTTCTCTAGGAAGGTTTGGATATATATGTTGAAAACAAAGGTTGATGTATTTGATGTTTTTAAGCAGTTTAGAGATTTAGTGGAAAAGAGCATTGGTAGGTCCATTAAATGTTTAAGAACTGATAATGGTGGTGAATTTATGTCAATGGAATTTGAGAACTATTGCAAGGAGTTTGGTATTGATAGGCATAAAACCACTTCCTATAATCCTCAACAAAATGAGGTTGTTGAACGCATGAGCAAGACTCTTCTAGAGAGAGTGAGTATGTTGAGTAATGCCAACTTGTAGTAGGAAATGTGGGCAGAAGTAGTATCTACAACTTGTTATCTGGTGAATCAATCACCATCAACAACAATATAGTGCAAGATTCCAGAAGAGCTATGTACATGTCACCCTTGTAATTATTCTAATCTTAAAGTTTTTGGTTGTGAAGCCTATGCCCTAATTCTGAAACATCAATATTCTAAATTAGATCCAAAATAAAAAAGGATTATCTTTATTGGATATGGTGATGGTATTAAGGGGTACAGGTTGTGGGATCCTACTGTCCACAAGATCACCATTAATAGAGATGTAATATTTGATGAATCATATCTCATCAAATCAGATGAAGATGCTCAAATGAAACATGTAGAAGTACTGAAATATCAGCAGATTCAGTTTGAAACTCATTCAAATATAGATGAAAGTGAACATGAAAAAGTTTCTGAATATGTTCATGAGGAGGTTCCTGCAGAGGAAAACATCGATGATGATGACAATCAACACATTGTGGATGAGCCACAAACTTCCCTAAGGAATGATGAGTTCTACACGAGTCAAAATTCCTCCAAGAAGGTATGATGGTTTTGTTTCATCAATTTCTTTAAGTACCGATGAAGATGAACCTTCGTGCTATCAGGAATATGTGGAGGGTAAAGTGAAAAATGGAAAGAAGCAATGAAGGATTAAATGAATGCATTAGAGAGGAATGATACATGGGACCTCGTAGAACTTTCAAGAGACAGGAAAAATGTAGGTTGCAAGTGGGTATACAAGATGAAGAAGGGTGTTGATGATAAGGTAGAAAGGTAAAAAGCAATGTTGTTGCGAAAGGATATTCTCATAAAGAAGGTATTGACTTTCATGATAATTTTTCACCAGTTGTTAAGATTGTTTCAATTCGAATTGTGTTAGCATTAGTTGCATCACTTGATTTCGAGTTAGAGAAGCTAGATGTTAAGACTACTTTATTACATGGATATTTGGATATGGATATTTACATGGAACAAACTAAAGGGTTCGTTTAGAACCACAACAAGAAATTTCTTTGCAGGCTAAAGAAATCAATGTATGTTCTGAGGCAATCTCCCAGACAATGGTACAGGAAATTTGTTTCTTTCATGATGATCCATAATTATACAAGGAGTGAGTATGATCATTGTGATTATTTAAAAAAAAAAAATAATGACATATTCATTATCTTAGTATTGTATGTTGAAGATATGATTTTAGCAAGAAAAAACATAATTGAGATCAACAGGTTAAAGGCTCAAATGGCTAGGACGTATGATATGAAAGATCTAGGAGCATCAAAGAAAATTTTGGGCATGGAGATATTCAGAGACATGAGGAATGGTACTCTTTGGTTTTCGCAACATAAGTATGTCGAGAAAATACTTTTGAGTTTAGGTATGAATAGTGTGAAACTAGTTTCAGTACCTTTCGCTTCCCATTTTAAGCTTTCTTCAAGTTTATGTCCTAGTACAAAAGAAGAAAAGGAGCATATGTCTCGAATATCATATGCTAATGCAGTAGGAATTTTAATGTATGCAATGGTTAGTACAAGACCAAACATTTCACATGCAGTTGGGGTTGTCAACAGATATATGGAAAATCCAGGTAAAGAGCATTGGGCAGTAGTGAAATGGGTGCTTCGGAATTTAAGGGTCATAAGTGATTATTGTATCACCTATAACAGTGGTTGTGACTTAGTCTGTGGATATGTTGATTCTGATTTTATAGGTGATTTGGACAAGAGGAGGCCAACGTCAATATATGTCTTTAATCTTGCAGGTGGAGCTATTAGTTGGATGTCAAAGCTACATAACATTATTGCTTTATCCACTACAAAAGCAGAATACATAGCTTCTTAACATGCTTGCAAAAAGGTGGTTTGGTTAAAAGGATTGTTTGCTGAGTTTGGAAGGATGAAGGACAAAGTAAAGCTACTTTGTGATAATCAAAGTGCTATTCGCTAGGCCAATAATCCAACCTACCATAGTAAAACAAAACATATTCCTATTAAGTACCATTTTGTAAGACAGGTCATTGATGAAGGCATAGTTTCTCTTAAAAAGTTCATACAATAGAGAACTGCGTAGACATGTTCACAAAACTAGTACTTTTAGAGAAGCTATGATGGTGCTTGGCTTCTCTTTGCTTGCAGAAAAAATGATAGAATAAAATAATGAGAAAGAAATCATATAAATTTGTGGTCAAGGTGGAGATTGTTGAAATGTGTGACAACAGAACACTTGAATTCGAGGAACAATCACCTACATCAACTCTTCTTATTAAGGATATAGTTGTGTATGTGTCAAATGTAGTCTACTTTTACATCTACAACATCCATATATATACACAGAAAACATTAAGAAAATGAACATTCATCACACATAAAAAAACAAACACCTCATGTGACATCCCTTTTGTGTGCTGGAAATTTATTTTCGTTTTTGGCAAATTCGAATCTAGAAAATTTTTGCCATTTATGGAAATTCTGAATTTTGAATTTAATAATTGTATTTAATTATTGTGATTGTTGGGCAGAGATCTGTTTGGACTCAACTAACTATTTGACTATGAAACTTGTATGACAATAGAATATTTATATTAACTGCAGGAGGACAAATGGAACAGCCGTGTTAAAAATCAGCTGACCATGACTCCATGAGTGGGGAACAAGTTGGAACTGCCTCTGGGCTAATTATTACAAGTGGCAAATCAGAAATTTGGCCACTGGCAGCCCCTGAAAATGAGGGATTAAGAAAGATGCGAAAATCCTCAAAGGAGGGAAAAGACCTGGGCAAAAAATAAATAAAAAAATTGATAAATAGCATATGTGAGGAGGCAGGACGCTGCCAAGTATGCTGGGAAAAGATTTTTTAGATCTCTTGTTGTTATGAACACTGTGGATTGAGTGTGAGGCAAGAGGAGCCTATTGAAAACAGATTTGTCTTGTTGTTATGAGCACTGTTGAGTAAGTGTGAGGCAAGAGGATAGTTGTTGGAATTGAAGGACATTGTTGAGGAGAAGTTTCCAATTTCTTCCTCATGGATTCATGGTCAGGCTAGGGGGTGAATCAGGTAAGTGACCTTGGTTTCCCTGTTCTACGGTTGGGAGGAACATGGTTGTTCCCTTTGTCTTTCCATGGATTGGATTCAGATATGTTGATCTACCTCTCTCAATTATCAATGCCTATGTTTTTATTTCGATGTCATATTAAATCTGAACTGGAATGATTTCCATTCTAGTTCTGAATGATTTTTCTGATGCATTTTATTGATCAAATCATATATGTAACGTTTTCCATTTTTGTTTGTTGTGGGGAATATATGTCAAGGAAAACTGTAATTATATTTCTATAAGTAAGTAAGGAAAGGAGGAGATTAACGACAATGAGGTAGATCCTCTCTATAGATAAATCCCCAAGAAAACAAACTTAGATCCCTTAGAACATCATTTATAATGACCAATCTCTGATGGAATGATATTCTTAATCATGTATTTACATAGATGCACAGATCTAGTACTGTTGACATTTAATGCATTGATTAAAAGGGGCTCTAAGTGAATATTATAGAATTTACCTTACATAGAAAATTTTATCCTTTGTGCCCTTCTGTGCGTGTAAAATTCTTAAGTCCTTAGGATTTCGGAATTCCGTGAGGTAAAGGTATATCGTATCCTTCTACACCTTCAGTATCCCAGAAACGAAAGTAAGAGTTCTCCCAGAAAACGAAAATCAAGAGTACCCGCAAAGGATAAAGAGCAGGGAGTGATGAAAATAATGTGAAGAGTTACAGTAGAAGCAGAGTACTCTCTTCCTTTGCGTTTTGATTGAATCATTACCTTAATTCTTTTTCAACAAGAAAACTTAGTCCAACTTTCTTTTTTCCTTTCGGAGGTTCGTGTATATTGATGTATGGATCTTGAACTCATGAAGTTCCGAACCCCAAAACCCCGAAGCTTCCACTTTTCACATTTCAGAAGTTGGTTACATAAGAGGTTTGGGGCACTTGAACTCACGAAGTTCCGAACCCCGAAACCCTGAAACCCCGAAATGCGGGTCCCAACTTCTCTTTTTTCGCATTTTTTGGAAGTTTGTTTATGTTGGATGTTAGGCATTTGAAACCCCGACACCCCGAATCCTGAAATCCCAAAGTGTTGGTCCCACATCCTTTCACCTTTCATAATTTCGGAGTGGTTGTGTGTTGTCATTTGGTAGTTGCAAACCCAAAAACCCTGAATCCCAAAATCCCAAAGTGTTGTCCCACATCCTTTCACCTTTTCAGAATTCAGGAGTGGTTGTGTGTTGTTGTTTGGTTTTCTGAAAACCCTGAACCCCAAAATCCTGAAATGTTAGTTCCTTTCTTTACGCAATACGAGAATTGTTGTATGTTGAGTACGAAAACCGTGAAACCCTGAACCCCGAAATCTTGAAATGCGGGTCTCACCTTTTCCTTTTTCGCATTTCAGAAATTTGTTTATGTCGATGTTTGGACACCGGAACTCGCAAAGTTTCAAACCCTGAAATCTCGAAGTATGGGACCCACCTTTCCTTTTTTGCATTTCGAAGGTTTATATATGTCGTTGTTTGGGCACCTACACTCATGAAATCCTGTACTCTGAATTCCTGATGTACTGATCACCTTTCCCAATTTTGAGAGTTGTTGTCTGTTGATGATTGACTTTTGTATTCATGAAATATCGAACCCTGAAACCCTAAAGTGCTTGGCATCTTCTCTCAATTTCGGGAAACGTTGTGTGTTGATGTCCAACTCTTGTACTCACAAAACCCTGAATCCCGAAACCCTTAAATGTTGGCCCACAATCATTCTGTATTTTGGATTTTGGCAAACAACAATGTCATTTGTTTTATTCAACACTTGTGATTGCTGAAACCCAATTGACCTCTGTTTCTTCACAAAGTTGTAGGAACATAGTAGGAATTATTGTTATAGGAACAAATCCAATACTATAATGAATGGAATGGTATAAAACATTGGAGGATCTTCATCCCGGATAGGAGTATAATAATAACAGTTCATATTATAGGTCACTGTGTATGGGGCATGACCAGTACCTAAATTATTATATGGAGAAGATATAGATATATGCTTAATTGTAGGTGGAATTAAGTACAGATGTTAATAGAGAGTTAAAGAAAATTTTCTACAGTAAAACGATACTATTCACCTTTACGCGCACACATAGCAGATAGTTAAGTCAGCTACTATTCGAGCAGTCATGAAGATTTAGACTTGCAATCACAAGCATAACTAAGTGTGAAAAACTTATTACTTTGACAATTTCATGTTTGAAGTAAACTAGACTGGTGTAATAATATCATTTGGATCGAATTGAATCTTACCTTCTCTTAAAACTCTAAGCTTAAACAAAGTTGAATTGTGTCATAGAAATTTTTTTTATGGTAAAGTTGAGGTTCATTACATATGGTATCATAGAAAAATTTACAACACTGGGCCTGAACAGGGCCAGATTAATTGCTTAGTATATATTATGATTTTTGAAAAAACTAATAAATCTTGTGGATTAAAAACAAAAAGCTTTTATGTTTTGTGTTGAACAATGGCAGCTCAAGAAGGTGCAGAAATCAGGGTGGAAGAGAATTTGCAGCAAGGACCTCCTAGAGATCCAAGACATAACAATGATGGAATCTCACCCACATAGGTGTTGTAAACAATTAGGAACCTTATTGTTGAACTACAGGTTTTCAAGGCCGAAAATAAAAAATTGAAGAAGGCACAGTAGGAATAACAAGAGATAAATGAAGTCCTGTTGCATAGTATAGTAACCAAGAAAAGTCCAAAATATGATAACCATGAGGAAGAGGTCAGAAAAAGGGCCTCCAAGAATTCTGGTGTGAAAACAAAAAAAGGAGACAGTTCGTCTGAAGGGACACCTTCAGCCGAAGACAAAACCATACCAGATAGAAAAAGAAAACAAACAGACCACCTTGAAGGAGAATTTAAAAAGATTAAACCAGATAATTTTGATGGAGAATCTAGGACAGGAGAAGAAGTCGAGGCATGGTTGTTGGACATCAAAAAATACTTCCAAATATACAACTATTCCAGCAACATGAAGGTCAGAATGGCCATCTACAATCTGAAGGGGAAGGCCAGCATTTGGTGGCAGGACCTGAAATTGGCCAAGGGCCTAAAGGAGAAATAGTTGGAATGGTTCAACTTTAAGAAGTATTTTAAGAAATAATACCTTTCTGAAAGCTAATATGAAAGGAAGACGAAATAATTCTATGAGTTACGACTCGGACAAATGACGATGGAGGACCTTATAAATAAATTTCTGGAACTACTAAGGTTCGTACCATACATTCGGGAGGATAAGCTAAAAATCCAGCGATTCTTAAGTTGTTTACCATAGTCCTACAGGGACAAAATTGAGTTTGACAACCCCAAATCCTTGAGTGAGGCATTCAGGAAAGAATGAATGTGCTATGACTAGTATAAATAGTGGGTAGAGTTGCCGAAGACCTAGAAGGATAAGAAGTAGGATGGAATAAACTAGCAGAAGAGGGGATATCATCCAGCTCCTTATCAGAATGCAGAAAAAAGCTTCCCAAGGAAGGGTTTTCACTCCAATCATCCAAACACGCAAGGTAGTGGTAAACCAGTAAACCTAGGAACGAACAAGTTTGGGGACAACTCCCACGAGACGTTAAAGTGTTGGGAGTGTGGAGAGCATCATCTAAGGAGGAACTATCCACGTTTAATTGCAGCAAACAGAACTATTGTTCATAATTTGCAGGAAGCCTCGACAGTGGGTGACATTGGCAGAAGTTTGCATTGGATAAATGCAGCCATAGATGGTCAACAAGCTGACCACCATTCCTCGGTGGTAGAAGTCGAAGGTAAAATCCATGACACCCAAATTTTTTTTTTAATTGACCCGGGAGCTACATTAAGTTATATTTCTCCCGATGTAGTAGAGTTGAATAAACTTAAGAAACAAAAGCATGAAAAATCTTGGCTTGTACAACTAGCAACATGTGCTAAAGGAAAGGTAGTTAACTTTATTTCTGACCTTGAGTTCATCTTAGATGGTCAAAAGACAAGGACCAATCTGAACATCCTACCACTAGGGTCTTATTATATGATTATTGGGATGGATTGGTTGGAACAACACAAAAGAAGTACTAGATTGTTATACAAAGATACTTAGCTATAAAGATAATTTTTGAACTGTTAGAACAACCCAAGGCATACCAAAACCTGTATCAGTCAGACAATTTTCAGCGATGCAACTCAAGAAATGTATTAGAAAGGGATGTCATGTTTACGCCATCCAAGTAACGAATCTATTAGAAAAAGAAGATAAGCCCAAGTTAGAAGACTTTGCTTTCCTACGTGAATTCAGAGAAATGTTTGTTGATGAGATACCAAAATTGCCTCCTAGGAGAGAAATATATTTCTCCATAGACTTACTACCTGGATCAGCCCCTATCTCAAAATCACCCTACCGAATGAGTCTACCAAAACTGACAGAATTAAAAATACAATTACAGGAATTGTTGGATAAAGAGTATATCAGACCAAGTGTCTCGCCATGGGGAGCACCAGCCCTCTTTGTGAAAAAGAAAGAAGGTACTCTAAGACTATGTATCGATTATAGACAACTGAACAAAGTGACCATTAATAACAAATACCCCATACCCAGGATAAATGATATGTTTGATCAAGTTGGTGGGGCCAAGTTCTTCTCAAAATTGGATTTACGATCCGGATATCATCAAGTTAGAATAAAAGACCAGGACATAAACAAAAGAACTTTTCAAAAAAGATACAGACACTACAAGTTTGTAGTCATACCTTTCGGACTCACTAATGCACTAGCCACATTTATTTGCTTGATGAACAACATTTTCAGCTAGTAGTTAGACAAGTTCGTAGTAGTATTTATCGATGATATTTTGGTCTATTCTAAAATGTAGGAGGAACATGATGAACACTTACGAATAGTTCTACAAACACTAAGGAAACGCAAACTATACGTAAAATTCAACAAATGTGATTTTTATCAAAAACAAATACACTATTTATGACATGTCATTTCCTCGGAGGGTATTGCCGTAGACCTGGAAAAGATAAAAGCCATTATGGAATGGCTAGTGCCTAAGGATGTGGCAGATATCCGGTCATTCATGGGAATCACCATTTATTATCGTAGATTTATAAAAGGGTTCTCCAAGATAGCCTACCCTATCACATCATTACAAAATAAAGGGACCAAGCTTAACTGGTCGCGAAAGTGTCAAGATAGTTTTAACAAGTTAAAAGAATTATTGACATCAACACCCATTTTGAAGGTAGCAGAACCAGATAAAGACTTCACAGTAAGCATTGATGCAATTAA
Organism: Picea sitchensis; assembly: GCA_010110895.2. Classification (NCBI taxonomy): domain Eukaryota; kingdom Viridiplantae; phylum Streptophyta; class Pinopsida; order Pinales; family Pinaceae; genus Picea; species Picea sitchensis. The sequence goes on along the minus strand of SNQJ01S0059591.1, from coordinate 53,027 downwards.
AGAGGGACTGGGTACTGTTCTAACTCAGGAAGGGCACGTGATTTGCTATGAGTCCTGGAAATTAAAAGAACGCAAGTTAAATTATGTTACTCATGAATTAGAATTGGTAACAGTAATACATAGCTTAAAAATGTGGAGACACTATATAATGGGCAGAAAATTCTTACTATTGATGGATAATAGAGGGGTGAAATATATGTTTAACTAATAATACCTTAATGCAAGACAAGAAAGGTGGCTAGCCTTCTTGAGCGAATTCAACTTCGAGGTTAGACATATCAAGGGTAAGGAAAATAAAGTAGCAGATGATTTAAGCCAGAGAATCCATGGGTTATTTGAGATAAACATCAGCAGGGCAAAAAGGAATCTGGAACAAAGAATAAGGATGGTAGGTATCAATGATGGAAATTACACTAAGATAATGGCAAAATTTCAAAATAGTATCGCAAACTCAGATAAACTAGATATAAGTATCGACAAGAAGGGACTATTAAGATTTAAAAATAGACTTTACATACCACATTTAGCAGAGCTAAAATTAACTATTTTAGATGAAGTGCATAAGAAACCATACTCTGGCCATCCAGGTTACCAGAAAAAAATAACAACACTCAAAAAACTATTTTACTAGCCTACTATGAAGGGCCAAGCAGTAGAGTACTTGGCTAGGTGCCAAGATTGTCAGTAGGTTAAGGCCAAACACCAGCATCCAACCAGCCTATTACAGCCATTACCAGTACCAGAATGGAAATGGGAGACCATATCGCTGGACTTTATAACAAGTCTGCCTAAAACTAAGAAACATAATGATTCAATCATGGTTGTAATCGATAAACTCAGTAAGTCTACACACTTTATTCCTGTAAATTCTACTTTTAAAGCTATTAACATTGCTGAAATATTCATGAAAGAAATTTTTAGACTGCGTGGTATTCCTAAAATGGTGATTTTAGATAGAGACGTAAAATTCACATCTGCTTTTTGGAAGGAATTGTTTGCAAGGATGAATGCTAATTTGAATTTCAGTATGAGTTATCATCCACAAACGGATGGACAGATCGAAAGGACAAATCAAATCGTAGAGGATATTCTCCACATGTATGTAAGAAAAAAGCTGAACAAGTGGGAAGACTACCTACACTTGGTAGAATTTGCATATAACAATGGGTACCAAACTTCGGCTAAGTTGAGCCCTTTTGAAATACTGTACGACAGAAAGTGTACAACTCCAATTAGCTGGGATAACCCGGATGACAGAATCATGGTTGGACTAGAGATGCTCCAAGAAATGCAGAACATGGTAAAGAAAGTACAACAGAACTTGAAAGAAGAAGAGGACGGAGATAATAGCTATGCAGATCAGAAAAGAAGACACTTGGAATTTCAAGTGGGAGACCATGTTTATTTGATGTTCAAAGCCCAAAAAAGATCATTGAAGTTGGGGAACTGTGCCAAGATGGCACCCAAGTTTTGTGGGCCCTTCGAGATACTAGCTCGAATTGGACCTGTAGCATATCAATTTGCACTCCCAGCTAATCTAAGAATTCATAATATATTTCATGTTTCTTTGTTGAAAAAGTATATTCATGACCCTACTCATATGATTGATTAGAACTTGGTGTAGGTGGAAATTGAGGGCGAGTTATAGGTGGAAACCATGCGCATTTTGGAGTGGAGAGAAATAGCACTTCAGAATAGAGTCGTCGCTTAGGTAAACGTGCAATGGAAGCACTTTAGTCCTGAGGAGGCCACTTGGGAATTGGAGGGAGATTTGTGGAAATATCATCCAATCCTATTCCAAAAAAGGAACGAACACTGAGGATAGTGTTTTACTGAAGGGGGAAAGGATGTGACATCCCCCAAAAATAAAATATTTTTATTTTTGTGTGCTGGAAATTTATCTCTGTTTCTGGAAAATTTGAATCTGGATTTTTTTTTCCATTTATGGCAATTCTGAATTTTGAATTTAATAATGGTATTTAATTATTGTGACTGTTGGGAAGAGATTTGTTTAGAATCAACTAACTATCTGACTACCACACTTGTATCACAACAAAATATTTATATTAACTGCAGGAGGACAAATGGAATAGTCATGTAAAAATCAGTTGACCATGACTCCATGAATGGGGAACAAGTTGGAACTGCCTCTGGGATGATTATGACAAGTGGAAAATCAAATATTTGGCCACTGGAAGCCCCTAAAAATTAGGGATTAAGAAAGCTATGAAAATCCCCAAAGGAGGGAAGAGACTTGGGCAAAAAAATAAATAAATAAATAAATAAATTGATAAATATCATATGTGAGGAGGAAGGACACTGGCAAGTATGTCGGGAAATGATTTTTGAGCTCTCTTGCTGTTATGAACACTGCAAATTGAGTGTGAGGCAAGAGGAGCTTATTGAAAACAAGTTTTTCTTGTTGTTATGAGCATTGTTGACTAAGTGTGAGGCAAGAGGATAACTGTTGGAATTGAAGGACATTGTTGAGGAGGAGTTTTCAAGTTCGCCCTCATGGATTCATGGTCAGGCTAGGGGGTGAATCGGGCAAGTGACCTTGGATACCTTGTTCTATGGTCGGGAGGAATGTGGATGTTCCCTTTGTCTTCCCGTGGATTGGATTCTAATATGTTTATCTACACCTCTCGATTATGAATGGCTATTTTTTTATTTCGATGTCACATTAAATTCGAACTGGAATGATGTCCATTCTCTTTCTGAATGATTTTTCTAATGCATTGTATTGATTAAATCAGAACTGTAATGTTTTCCATTTTTGTCTGTTGTGGGGAATATATGTCAAGGAAATCTATAATTATATTTCTATAAGTAAGTAAAGAAAGGAGGAGATTAACGACAATGAGGCAGATCCTCTCTGTAGATAAATCCCTAGGAAACCAAACTCAGATCCCTCAGAACATCATTTATAATGACCAATATCTAACAGAATGATATTCTTAATCATGTATTTACATAGATGCACAGATCTAGTACTTTTGACGTTTAATGCATTGATTAAAAGAGGCTCTAAGTGAATATTATAGAATTTACCTTACACATAAAATTTTATCCTTTCTGCCCTTTTGTGCGTGTAAAATTCCTAAGTCCTTAGGCTTTCAGAATTCTGTGAGGTAAACGTATATCATATCCTTCTACACCTTCAGTCTCCCAGGAACGAAAGTAATAGTTCTCCCAGAAAATGAAAATCAAGAGTACCCACAAAGGAAAAAGAGAAAGGAGTGATGAAAATAGTGTGAAGAGTTACAGTAAAAGCAGAGTACTCTCTTCCTTTGCGTTTTGATTGAATTATTGATGTATGGATTCTGAACTCACGAAGTTCTGAACCCCAAAACCCTGAAGCTTCCACTTTTCACATTTCCGAAGTTGGTTACATAAGAGGTTTGGGTCACTTGAACTCACGAAGTTCTGAACCCTGAAACCCTGAAATGCGGGTCCCACCTTCTCTTTTTTCGCATTTTTTGGAAGTTTGTTTATGTTGGATGTTTGGCATTTGAAACCCTGAAACCCATAATCCTGAAATCATGAAGTGTTGGTCCCACATCCTTTCACCTTTCGGAATTCGAGAGTGGTTGTGTGTTTTCTTTTGGTAGTTACAAACCCCAAAACCCCAAATCCCGAAATCTCGAAGTGTTGTCCCACATCCTTTCACCTTTTCAGAATTTGGGAGTGGTTGTGTGTTGTTGTTTGGTTTTTTGAGAACCCTGAAATCCCAAAATGTTAGTTCCTTTCTTTCTCGCAATACGATAATTGTTGTATGTTGAGTACGGAAACCGTGTAACCCCGAACCCCGAAATGTGGGTCTCACCTTTTCCTTTTTTGTATTTTTGAAATTTGTTTATGTCAATGTTTGGACACCAGAACTCACGATGTTTCGAAACCTGAAATCCCAAAGTGCGGCACCCACCTTTCCTTTTTCACATTTCATAGGTTTATATATGTCATTTTTTGGGCACTTTCACTCGCGAAATCACGAACTCTGAATTCTCGAAGTACTAATCACCTTTCGCAATTTCGAGAGTTGTTGTGTGTTGATGATTGACTTTTGTATTCACGAAATCCCGAACCCTAAAACCCCGAAGTGCATAGCATCTTCTTGCAATTTCAGTAAATGTTGTGTGTTGATGTATGACTCTTGTACTCATGAAACCCCGAATCCTGAAACCTTGAAATGTTGGCCCAGAGTCGTTCCATATTTTGGATTTTGGCAAACAACAGGGTCCTTTGTTTTATTCGGCACTTGTGATCACTGAAACTTGATTGACCTTTGTTTCTTCACAAAGATGTAGGAACATAGTAGGAATTATTATTATAGGAACAAATCCAATACTGTAATGAATGGACTAGTATAAAATGTTGGAGGATATTCATCCGGGATAGGATTATAATAATAACAGTTCATATTACAAGTCATTGTGTATGGGGCATGACCAGTACCTAAATTATTATATGGAGAAGATATAGATATATGCTTAATTGTAGGTGGAATTAAGTACAGACGTTAATAGAGAGTTAAAGCAAATTTTCTATAGTAAAATGATAATAGTCGCCTTTAGGTGCACACATAGTAGATAGTCAAGTCACCTACTATTCGAGCAGTCATGAAGATCCAGACTTGCAATCACAAGCGTAACTAAGTGTGTAGAACTGATTACTTTGACAATTTCCTATTCGAAGTAAACTAGACTAGTTTAATAATATCATTTGGATCGAATTGAATCTTACCTTCTCTTAAAACTCTAAGCTTAAACGAAGTTGAATTATGTCATAGAAATTATTTTTTATGGTAAATTTGAGTTTAATTACACCTCATAGGTAGGAAAAACTTATTTTGTATTATATATGAATGTTTATGTACAAATATTTGCAAAGGATGGACTACAACAAAGTCTTCAACACTTTCTCTTCACTCCTCTCCTGTTCTCTCTCGAATCGCTCATCAACAACTTATAACACTAACCAATCATTACAAAATGATATTTTACAAAATAGGGGCTCCTTGAACATTCCCTTCAGCTTCCTACTCGCATTGAATTCCATTCAATTACAATCAATGGAAAACTAGTCTGAACCAGAAGGAAGCCTATCTACGTGTCATCCATTAAAGGAAACTTTACATGAACCCTGTACAGATGCACATGGATCAAATTTCCCTCACCCTTACAACATTTAATTCCATTTAATTACATAAAAAAAAAAAAAATTGGGTTCAAAATTAGAGGGTTTGTGCCTCTCTTCCCTTGGAATCCATTCCTCCATTTTCACTGATGCATTGGCTTGTTGATGCACTAGTGAATTTTTTGAGGTGGATCGATGCTCTTGCATCATACTCCTACGCTGACAAAAATCATGAGATAATTATCATAGCTTCCCTGCTGCTGAGGTTGAGATCCTCCAGGATCCCAAATTTCATTCTAGAGTTGTCCATCTACTCCTCTACTTTGTTGTTGTGGTCCTTCTACTTCAGAATCTCCTCTGATCAACATATATCTACTTCTTGTTTCCTTCTCTGATGCTTCCAACATCAATGTTCTTATATATTCTATCACTCTGTCCAACCAGTCTACTAGTTGGCTCCTCCTTTGTAGTCTTCTATGTTGCAACTCCTCTTCATCAGTTTCCAACTTGACTTGTTAGATGCGTTGACACTACACCACTACCATTTCCTCCAGGGATTCCACTCCTTCGCACAAATCAATGGGCAGATCAATCTGATATCCCATGTTGTTTCTAGCTCCTGTGGCATTGGCTTTCCACTCCACTGCAGGTCCAAATTATGCAACCATGTTACTGAGCTTCTTCTCAACCATCTCCCCTGACAATTATGTTTTTGTCAGTTTATCTCCTTGTGTTGGTACAAGTGCATCTTCATCTAGATGCTCCTCAAGCTGGGATTTTTCTCCACTCTTCACAATTGCATCCCTCTTGCAATCTTATTTTGTTCTTGGATTTCCTAACCAATCGTCTATCATTCTTATCTACCACTCCCACTGAGTGAGCATATGAATTGTATTCTCTTCTTCTTATTCCATATCCTGGGAAGAGTCCAATGTCTACCCCTACTCCTCTATGATAGTCTTGGTTGGTTGTCTCTCCTTTGTTTCACCTTCAACATGTGCAATGGCCTCTATTGAGCTGCTTGGAAGGAATATATTGATTCCTCTAATGATCAAAATATGCCTCTGATCCTCCTCCTCTGTTAGCATTCCTTGATGATCTGAACTCTCCTTTGAGTTCTTGAGACTTACAAATAGGTTCACCTCCTCCTCATTTCCCACCTGGAAATCAGATTTTTCTAACCTGCCCTCTTGGTAGTCTGCGATATCTTCCACCAATATCTTCTCATTTCCCACCTCAAAATCTGAAAGTTCACTTATACCCTCCTATTAGTCTACGATACCTCTTCTTGATCTCTCTTCATTTCCCTCCTAGAAATTTGAACCTTCATCTCTACCCTCCTGGCAGTCTACGAGATCCTTTACTGGTCTCATCTCATTTCCCTCCTGGAAATTTACATTACCACATCCTCCCTCCTGGAATTTTATGATATCTTTAGCTGATCTCTCTTCCTTATCACCGAGGTTCCTTCCAACCTTTGGCTCACAAAAACAAACCATTTCCTCCTTTGTGGCACTGAGGTTTTCAAGATGCCTCATCCACCTCCTTAATACCTTGCACTACCTCCTGGAAACCAACTTCTAGATAGACCACCTTACCTTTTGCTTCAAGGGCCATTCATACCTCCAACTTCCTCTCACTTCCTACTACATCTTCAACATCATCCTTTCAAGCTCCTCTCAGATGTCCTTGAGCTCTTAATCCCTCTCTGCGTTGCTCACCTACTGGAAGTATTTTTTATGACCCTGTTTCTGGCCTTTAGTAGCCATATTCTCTTTATAAATCCAATAACATACATGGTTCATCTCTTTCATCCCACCTGGCTTTCTACTTCTCCTGATCTACAACTGAGAGAATCTTTGGCTCTCTCCTACAGCCCTCTTGGTTGTCTATTGACTGTTGCACACTTGCAAAAAATCTTCACAAAGCATCAATACTTTGTATTCTCCTCTCTCTTTCCTATTTTATGTAAACAGAAATTAGGCTCTAATACCACTTGCTGGTATCGGAACAAAACATTCCTCACTCACCTGGTACCTGCAGACAAAATCTTGCAGTGATACCACTTGATGGTATCAAACTATAACCTTTTTATCGCTCTGATACCACTTATTGGTATCAGACTAGAAATTTTTTATGGCTCTGATACCACTTGATGCAGACCCCACCTTCTCTTAAGGTCTGTGTGACCTCCCAGTCTAAGATCGTTCAAATCAGGAGCTAAATCATCTCTTTGGGCCCTGCTGAGCCCCCCATTATCAAAAACCGGTCCTTGATTTCCCGTGTGCAGGTCCTTGAATGAGCCTGTGGGATCTTACTAACCCCCTTTGCCTTTGAAATCAATTTCAGGCTGCTAGCCCTTTTCACTCTTACGAAAATTTCATATGACCCTCGACTGTGACCAGACACTATTTCGGTGCTTCGGGCTTCGACGATCTCTTCCTTTATTTCCCCTCAACTCCTTCGAATGCAGAAAAGTTGTGAACATGTGAAAATGAATAAGAAACAAGATCAACGACCCTCAACAAGAACTGATATCGATGACTCAAACTCTCCACGGGGATTCAGCTTCAGTGATTTTCTAACCACGTCCGATACACATATCTCTAGAAAAAAATTTATCGCCGAAAAACACAGATCTGATCGTTCCCATCCCACCACCAAATCAACGAATCTATGCATCCTTCACAATTCTAGCTTCGATGAATTTTCCTCAACTCTTTTCCACAAATCTTCAAAATATCTAAATTAGTGAATATGCCAAAGTGATAGATCGATGGACCTCATTCTTTTCAAATCGACAACTCACGTGCCTCTCTTTCATCCTTCGACTATTTCTTTTGGTCATGCACACAAATGACCTTTCATATCTCTCAACGTCGAAATGCCAGAATATTTCTAATAAGTCAATGAGACAATTGACACTCCTCCTTCTGATCGATGACCTACATGCGTGCTTCGACCCTTTTCCAACACTTAACACTTACAAATCGTTTGGACTACCGAATTGGAAAAGTCTCGAACAATCGAAGGGTATCAATGATTCATGTTCATCACTAATGTAAATGACCCACAATGCTTCGATGCTCTAGCTTTAGCGAATTTTGAAGCACTATCCCATAGTTCTCCTAAAGTGATAAATCTCCAGACTCCTTGATTTGTTGCCATACGTCCCCACATCTGAATGACTATGATGACCTCTAGCCTTCGAGACTTCGTGTATCTTCCCAACTCTCCACTTTGTTTACTCCAAAGTGTTGGACTGCCGTACTTCTGGATCCACTTCCACATGTCCTCTGAAAAATAAATGGCTCAGATAAACTACGGACTTCAGGACTCTGAAGAGATTGAAATCCACTCACCCAAGTTATTCTAGAGATTCAATTCTATAGAATTCATCATATGACACCATGTGTCTACGTCAATCGATGGTGGGTGTTGACTCCAGGCTCCGAGACTTCGAAGCTCTCCACTGCATATCAATTCTAATTCCCCAGAATGTCGAACTTTTGAACCTCCTCCATTCTGATGACACACATCCCTCTCAAACGGATGGTTGAGATGGACTGTGGCTCTTCGGAGCTTCAGGAGTCCCCTAAATCCTGCACTTTGATTTCTCTAGAGTACTATACCTCCGAACCTAACAATCCACTAACACGCATCCTCCTGTGCCAATGAACACAATGTACTGCTCAGAGCTCTAGGAGGTTTCGACTCAAATAAAATTATACGTCTATCCTTCTAGAGTACCAAGTCTCTGAACTTCAGGACCTAGATCCATGTGTCCCTTTACATCTGATGCCCCATATGCACTCCACTCTTCGAAGCTTTGGGGGTCTTCAACCTTCATGCGCATATGCTCTCCCAGACTATCGATCTTCCAGATATGTTTGATCCATGGACATGTTTCCTCTCAACTTGATGACCTTGATTTACTCTGGATCCCTAGACTTTGGGGATCATATCTCCTCCTAAACACAAAATTTGAAAAACCTCTAAACTTACAAAGTTCAAAGGGTGTAGAGGGTTAAACCCCCTGCAACATACCTAGATCTGACGAATTTCGATCCTCACACCTAGATCCAATGATTTTGATCTATTATCCTCTGTATGTGCTCCTCCTTCTGCTTGGGATCTGATATAACGACCCAAATTGATCATAACAACCCATCCAATGATTGTTGTACATTATCCTCTCGGCTACTGCACTTTCTAATCCGATGAATGATTTTTCAAAATTAATAATTTCAAAGGCTTAGCCTTTGAGCCTTTCTCCTACAAGGCTATGTTCTTGGCCCTGGTTTGCATTTTTGGAAAAATGCTACTCCTCTTGATATTTTTCACTTCACAGGACTTAGGCCCTAGCGCATACTTTCTCTATGTATTCCTTGTAGTTTTTCAACACTTTCCAAATGTTGGATTGGTGCACGTCTTGCATGGGTCTTCTGTGCACAACTACATTATCCTTCCCGAGCTTGAACTCGCTCAAACTTCTAAGGGTCTCAACCCTTTTTTCTCTCCAAATGATTTCTTGTACCCTCCTGGAACTTCTTCACTCGTTCTCCTAAGCTTGAACAACACTGTAGCATTGGGTTGGCTTTGTGCACTCCTTGCACGGCTTCACCTCCTCAAACTTGCACTCTTAAAACTTCACTTGCACACTCCTTGCACTTTCTGTGTAGAATTGCACTGCTCCTCCTGAGCTACTCCTTCTAGTGTGCCCTCTTGGAAACCTTGTCATAGAACTTGAAACATAGTTCTTGCGAACTCCTTGTGCATTCTCAATGCACTCCTTGCAGAGCCATCAAAGTATTCAGTAACCTTGGTATGTCTTCTTTAGAGTGTTCAACAACTCTGAAGTGCACTCCTTGCACAATTTTCCCTTCTTCCGAGGTTGAGGTTGTTTTTGTGTGCCCACCTAGCACACTTTTCTTTGAACTTGAAAGAGAGTTCAAGTGGAGTCCTTGCACTAGCTTCGGAGAGTTTTCTCTAAATCTAGTGCATTTAAAATGTGCATATAAAAACTGGAGGGTTGATATGGACTCCGGTTCTTCCAAGCTTCAGGTGCCCCTCAACCTTGCACTTTGATTTCTCCATAGTACTATACCTTTGGACCTAAAGATCCACTGACATGCGTCCTCTTGCACCAACGACCACGATGTACTCTGACCTTTGGGGCTCCGGGAGATTTCAACTTCAATCAAATTATAACTCCATCCCTCGAGAGTACCAAGTCACAGGACATAAATTATGTGGACTTGATTATTGTCTGAATGAAATATTTTTAGTCAAGAGAATATTTTGAAAGAAACTATGTGAAGTTGGTTGTTAGGTTAATGAAATATTTTAATGGAAATTATGTGTAGTTTTTTCATTTGCATTAGGCTTTACACATATCAGTGGACACAACATCGTGTATGTAGGCCTCACTCATCTGCCATAACTTATGATCATAATAGAGAGCAGATGTATAGAGTGCTCTAGTAAAGTGTAGTTATAAGGAGACCCTGATAATCAAGATACATAAGTTAATCAACTAACATAAAGAAAATGTTAGAAATCTAGT